>OMNZ01108861.1:8880-20036 GCA_900303255.1 Lesueurigobius sanzi | reverse complement strand
TCTTCCCCTCTCATCCTCTTCTCTCTCCCTCCCCCTCTGCTCTCTCTCCCCTTGCTTCTTGCACCCCTCCCACTCTTCCTCCTCCCACCTCTCTCCCGCTTCTGTCTCTTCCTGCCCCGCTGTCTCTCTCTCTCTCTCTCTCTCTCTCTCTCTCTCTCTCTCTCTTCCTCTACCGCCCCTTCCGCTCCTCCCCCTTTTCTTTCAGAGTGATGGCCCCGGCTTTTCCAAGGTAGTGCATTTGTCTGTCAGGAGTGCCGGCTGGCTCCCGTGATTTAGCGGCTGTCAGTTGATGCCGGTGTCCGGAGGATGATAGCGCCTGGCTGGATGGGGGGAAATTTGTTACCTTTAGCTCTGACAGGGAGATAATTGCTGATGGTTAACAGAACGGTATGGAATCCAAAAGGGCCCGGACGCGGCGAGGAAAGTAATGGGATACGCATCCGAAAAGGGCTCGGGCCATAATTCTGCCTACATGCACCTCCTCGCACGGACACACCACTTTCTCTCTGTAAATTAAAGCCTTTAATTGTCTTGATGGATAGGAGCTGATGAATGCTCAAGTGAAATGCACCAGATAGATTGTACGGTTAAATTTAGGCAATATATCAGCGTGGAGGATGTAAGATGTAAACATAGTGGTTTGGTTGAAATTTGAACGTGACGTAGAATAGCATGGTATAGACTAGCATAGCATAGCATGGTTAAGTAGCATGCTCTCATACTGTATACTCGAAACATGGCTACAGATGAATATCATAAGCCTGTCATGATAACTAATTTTGAAATATACAGTGTCATCTACAGAGAAATATACCAATATGATTCAGCGAAATGAAAATTTGTATCAGCGTTATTAGCATTAGCCAAACAACTGAACTTACCCTGAGTTTGCTCATCTCTGAAGCATCAACCCCTTTGTCTGTGGTGAGGACGAATGGCCGGAGGACGATGGCCGGGGATTTCATCCTTGAGTTAAAAAAAAAATTACATTTGGATGGACTAGTGCCACTTTTCTTCATCTTGTTTGGCCTCTTGGTAATGTTTTTACAACAGTTCAACAGTGCATGTAGGAAAACCAGCAGCAGCAGTTTAAATCAACATTACGAAGCTTCTTTCCATCTGAAATATTGACTACTTTTAGTTCTTTCGTTGTTAACATACAAAACTCAGTGTCTTAATTCCAGAAATAGAACTGCTTCAGACTTGGTGGTGGAGCCATGTTTGTTTACGATTAACAGCATACAATATGCGCAAGAAAGTCCCTGACAATAACTAGGAAGGGGGGGAAAGGGATTCTTATTTGTATAGCGCTTTTCATATGACACAGTCACACCCAAAGTGCTTCACACATGAAAGGGAGGGGGCTCATTCACTCCAGGCTGATGGTGGTAAGCTACTTTTGTAGCCACAGCTTCCCCTGTGGTAGACTGACAGAAGCAAGGCTGCTCACATCTGCGCCAACGGTCCCTCCGACCACCACCAACCACTCACACATAGGCATTGGGTGAAGTGTCTTGCCCAAGGACACAACGACAGTCTACACCTGCAGGAGCTGGGATTCGAACTACGACCTACTGATCATGAGACGACCCACTCTATCGACAGTGGCGAAACTCGAGTACATGTAAACACACTCGATATCTAATTGTAGGTGTCTCGTGAATGTGCTGTACCTTTACAGAAACATAACGCAAGGTGATCACCGAAACATTCTGATGTTTACAAAAATAAGAAAATATTGCATCCAGAAAATCATGAAGACGAAGTAATACGAAATCAAGTAATATTTCCTGATTTGCTCCATTAACCTTACCGCGTTGTCTTTCAGTTCATTCTGCACCCTGTGCTGTTTAGCACATCTAATTAAAGTGCACATTCCTGGCACTTCATCTGTGCTTCAGGCCCATTGACTTGCAGCTTCACACGTCCGCCCCAATCTGCCTCTCCCATGTCCCAGACGTGCAGCCGGGCGCCTCCCTGAGCCCGGATCCAGTCCACCGTCAGTCAGGCCCCATCCCAACTGCCAGCAGCATGTCACACAGGAGCTAAGTAGGAGGCGGGCCCCGGAGCGCTCGCGTGATAGGTTGACAGGCAGTGATTGACAGCTTAAACCTCTGCTTAATTGTTTTCTCCACCTCACATTGATGTGGAATGTGCCGGGCTGTAATGCTGTGGGCGTGGCAAAGCAGCTTATTTGGTGTTTTGTTGCATTTAACATTGTTTGCTAGATGCTAGAGGCACTTTCACAGGGCTTTGAACAGGAAAATACAATGTCAACTCCAATACAACACTTATTATGTTAAAGTAGTTCATTGTATGGCACAAAATATGGCTGCAAGAAAGAAGCTCACATAAAGGCTTTATATATTTAACTTAACTTGATGTAGTTCATGTGAGCCTCTAGTGTAATATTGACCTGTAGGGAAACTCAATACTATAATTTCCCTTTTAACTGTCAAAATGAAGCTGTTTTGACCTTGTTTGTGTTTAACATCTGTGTAATTACTTCACCAATCCACATGAAACATAAACTGGCACAAAGTTTAACATCTTCTTTGTCAATAATAGGAAGCAAAAGTCTTTCTCCCCTTCTCAAACCGCCACCTTATCATGGTGGGGTTTGAGCACCTGAATGAACCTAGGAGTTATGTCGTCGGGGGCATTATGCTTTCGTGGTAAACAGGTCCTTGGTGACAGGTTAGACCAAGAGTGGTTCAGAAGCCTCGTATGATGAGAGACCATCAAGGCCGGTTATGTCGCTCAGAGGTGTAGGAGCGTAGTGCCGTCCTCCTGTGGACCCACCACCTGCAGGAGGAGCCATAAGGGATAGGTGCAATGTGATCCAGGCAGCTTGGACTGCTGCCCCCAGATACGCAACAGATAAGCAGAAGAAGATGAATGAATGGATGGAAAAGTCTTTATTTTCACTATATTATTACAAAGTTCCGGCATACCTGTTGAAAATACTTTTAGCCTCAGCATCAACAGAGCAGGTTTCTGGAGCTGATCAATAACAGGCATTGATAAAGTTCACATTTTGTAGAGTTTCTGTTCAGATATTTAATTCAAATACAGTATAGTGAATCACCCATAGAGTTATAGTATAAAGGCCCTCAACATGAAATTGCAACATCTACACAATCTATATGGCTGTCAATCACATAACACTTTTCTTAGAACTTTTGCATTTTCTCCATTCAAAAATATTTAATTTGAAATGAGTGTTTGGACTGTTTAGACCATAATCCTCTGATATTCCATATTAATGGGACTGCATAACAAGTCTTAGTCTAAGGTAACATAAACTAGGACTAAATTGCATTATCATAGCATTATTTTTGCACAAATAAGTAACTATGATCTGTATTATTGGTCATAGTAAATAATGATACATTTGCTTTACATACTGCTGCACAGGCTTTTTTAAACTCTATTGATCCAAATGTCTTGTCCATAGTTTGCCTGGGCACAAACACAGAATGGAGATTACCAGACACATATCTGCTGGTTGTGATGGACTGTCTGCATTAATAAGCATAGCTGATGGTTCCTTAATGCATTGTCACTTCTGGGTTGACCTCGGCATCATATTTTTATTTTCCCTCTGACAATGAGAGTAATAGGAAATATTGATTGGCAGCGCAGTTAAGTTGTCAGCATAGTCATTTAATGTGTCAGGAGAACCCGTTAAATTGTCAAAAAATCACTCGAGGACTCTTCCCTTCCTTAACGGCTTCCTATAAAAGGCTCTCCGTCAGACAGGAAGCGCCGCCGTCCGCACTGAATTACCCTGTTTATTGATTCCTCGCACTGCGTTTTTCTCCAGTGCACACTATATGTATTTTAATTCGCTGCTAATGCCCCCATTTTAATTACAGATTATACAGAGCCATCTATTTGTAAAAAGCCGCGGAGATGCGCTGCTGAAAGTGTTGGTGAGGTATCAATATGGAGTGAGCGCAATGCTAGCTAGTGAAGGTTAGCAAACATGCACTATTTAATGGGAGCGTGTTATGAAATTGACTTTGTTTTTAAGCGTGTTGGTTTATTACTTCATAAAAACAAAACACATCTGTAGTTGTGTTTTGTGTAATTCATCATTCATGCATGTTTAAGTATGGGCTGTGTGCGTGGGATGTTGCGGCTAACTTCCTGTGTGCTTGTAACTGTTTATTGTCATCATTTTACGTAAATTATAAACAAAATAAGATTACACTATTAGTTTTACTTTAGATAAAAATGTTGTTTGTCATGCTTAGTTCAGATTTTGGCAGCTAAACATTTATTCTGATTCAAATTAGCGTTAGCCTTTAGCTTCAAGACATCAACACCTACTTAATAAACACATGAGTCTCCTCCGGTGAAAGTTACATGTTGTAATGATTATCCAACAGCTGCTTCTTTTCTGCCATATACTGTGTGTATTTACTTGGCTAACTCCCCATAGGAATAAAACAAAGACAGGAAATAGTTATTTGATTTGTTAGTATTTCGTTAACTGTGAGCTTCTTGGTTAAACACTGCTACTTTCACAGGTTTACTATGAGCCTTCGTTTTCCTTGGAGTAATATATTTGTGAAAGAAATGCCCGAAATTTATGCTAGAAATAAGAAAATGTATGAGATGCTTTATAAAACAAACAAACCAAAGTTTAGCTTTTCGAGATGCTAACACCAAATGTAAATAGTTAGCTCTGTTAAATGCTAATTAGTGATGAAAGACAGTTTTTATCTGGTGAAATCAAAATCCCCACTTTCCGACATAGAAAGCACATGAACACAAACCAACTGGGAACAACGGACTTCCATCTGGGGAAAACCAGTTCCCCAGTTCACATGAATGCGGCCTTAGCCACAACTAGTAACTAACATTCCACATACAAACCCTGTACTTGCATATGGGTCTCAGATGGTGAAATATATATCATTTTAACAAATCAAAACAAAAGTATTCTACCTTAGGGGTGGACAATATTAAGAAAAATGTATATGTAATTGTACATCTTGAAAGTTTGGGGGACTCTATAACGATCACCAAAAATATTCAAAATTGCGTTGGCAAACATCATAATTTAGATTGCTGTGTCGTCAAAAAGATAATTGTCATAAAGAAACACTATTAAACCATATTTTGAGAGATTGGCAGTTGTTTTTGTAGCTTTTTGTTCATTTCTTGACATTCAGTAAATTTGCATATCTTCCAAACAACAATTTCAATATTATTATCTTGAAGACAATATATTGCCTATCTCTTTTCTACCTTTTTTAATGGCCAAAAGTCCTACAAATAGAACACACAATTCCACCTGCAGATGTCATGAAGTGGTGTCCCCCTTGTCCAGGACGTGCTCCTCCATCTGTCTTTCAAATCCACTTCCACCTGATGTCGTGTTAACACCTGTTTTGTTTTGTTTTTCTAGCTAAATTTAAACTACACTGGTGTTTAGCACGCACATAATCTGTTTTTTCATACTGTATTTTAGGTGATTAAATGATATACAAATGTTAAGGTCTTCAGAAGTATTTCTAAATCCCTTAAAAAAAAGCTTAATCTGAAGCTTTAAACTTCCCCCATTCACGTCTGTGTATGTTTGCGGTAGTGGAATGCCTGTCCTCAGAAGTGCGAGGCTGCTGATGTAAGCCCCGTAAACACTTCCCATCAGTTTGATCTGCCTGCCTTGTGTTTCCTGGACGCATTTGCTTGTCAATTAGCTGTCTCTTTAATCTTCTGCACCAAACAGGGCAGAAAATGTGATGCAATAAGTGATCCGATGGTAGCGAGTCAAGGTTGATTTCGGCAGCGCGGCGGCCGGATAGAACTCTTTCATTGGGATTATGTTAGACAACGTGTCCGAAGCTATTCTGAGGGGGGAATGTGTTGGAAATCATTTTGATTTTGTCAGTAGTGGTTGTTTCATTTTAAAATCTAAAGATCAAAGTATTTTTCTTTCATTTTGATTGGGAACTGAAGCAAAAATAGGCAACGTACTGTACAATTTGGCTAAACATCTGGTAACATAAAGGTTTAATAAAATAGAATATCAAAGCGCTTGGAAAGTTGCAGTATATTTGGACATCTTTGGACATTTTTCTTCTTTCATAATGGTTTTCAAAGTTGTTAAAATAATAAATTAAGTAGGCTATTTCATCCCTGTCTGGCACAGGGGCAAGTTATGCCGTTTGAATAAAGGTAAAAACAATAGCTGCCAGCTAGGGGTGGGCGATATGGAGGAAATACCAATATTTTCCAATTTCCCAATATATGAATAATCTTTATTGTCATTGCAACAAGTACAACGGTGGCGCAAGTAGTAGAGCGGGTCGTCTTGTAATCGGAGGGTTAGCGGTTCGATCCCCGCAGGCGCACACTGTCGTTGTGTCCTTGGGCAAGACACTTGCCCCACCTTGCCTCCAGTGTCTGCGTACACTAGTGTATGAATGAGAGAGTGAATGGGTGAGTGGTACCTTTGAGTGCCTAAAGCAGGTAGAAAAGCGCTATATAAATGTGACCATTTACCATTATTTAGTAATTGAAAGAGGGAGTGTCCTGGATGTGAGGTGTCCCTGATGATGGTTTGGGCCTTCTGTATAGCTCTGTCAGAGAGAGGAGAGGGCAGCCAGTGATCTTCTGAGCAGTGTTAATGATCTTCTGAAGCACTTTCCTCTGAGCCCCCGTGCAGCTGTTGTACCACACATACATGCAGTATGTGAGGATGCTCTCGATCGAGCACCTATAGAAGGACTCCAGCAGCACCTATAGAAGGACACCAGCAGTCTCTGGCTGATGTTATTTTTCCTTAGGATCCTCAGGAATCTCTGTTGGGCCTTTTTCATGGACGTATGATAGATATTTGCCCATTCTTACCCTCTGGCTGCGAAATTAAATCCCAATTTCGATTTTATCATGATTTTTTAAGATGATAAATCAAACTTAAAGAAGATGTGGAGGACATTTTGAGGGTTTGAACAATGATGTAATTGTTCCAGGAAATACAAAACCAAGCGCCGCAGAAGTCAACATGTGAGGACCAATGCAAACAAGATTCATTCAAAACTGCGTGAATGAAGTGAAATACTGCTCCAGGTCTGTTTTTGACATGGGAACAACATTATAACATGTTTAAAAGCTTGAAAAAGTCGATTTAGCATGATATGTCTCCTTTAAGTCCTGCTGCATTAGAGACAGAAAAGCCTCATCCTTTTAATTGCGGAGTGGGGTCCAGCTTACAGCTCTATGCTGCTGATATATAAGCACGGGAGAGGAGCGGCTCGCAGCCAAATGAGTACACTCCCATTAGCGTCTGTCATTGTGTTGCTGAAAGTTCAGGCCTTGGGTTATCTAGCAGAAGTGCTTTGGATCGTGACAAAACGATCTCACAAAAATGACAGATCGTCAGCCCTAGTAAGTAAGGCGGTTTCATCGGTGGTCATATCGCCAGCTCTTTTTTTAATTTTTTTAAATCTTTTTTTAAAATCCCACTAAGATTTAAGAACCTCTTTTTCAGCTGAGTTCTGGCCGTAGATAACCTACATTTTTTTTAGTGGTAATAGAAAATGGCGCACCCGGAGGAAACCGAGGAGATCATGCAAACTCCACACAGAAAGCCTTGCCCAGTCAGAGATCAAACCCAGGACCTTCTTGCTGTGAGGCATAACAAAGTCATGAGGCAATTTGATTACTAAAAACCTCAAAATGAGAGTGGTAACGTTTTCTGTACTTTTAAAAATATCCCATGACGACTGAATGACATTATCATTTCAGATATGAGTATTATAAGAGTTTATGTCATGTTATGGCACTGAACGAGCCACAGCCTTCTTTATTTCATATCCCATACAGCGTGGCTTCCCAGACGGTTAACCCGATTTCAATATCAACACTTGGAGGGAGCAGGCTCAATGTTATTTGAGGATGTTTAGCGAGGGCTTTGATTGAATTTGTCCCTGGGTGCAGAGACAGGCTCCATTAGGCAGCAGCAACAGGGTCTGGGGACTGAGCAGTTACAGAGATAAGAGGGGCAGCTGGCAGAGTAGTCCGGACTATAGGCCTGCACCGGGGCTTATGGGAATACAACCCCATAATGGCTGATCTGGGGTCAGCAACAGCCCCTTTTACCAAGTGCTTGTGGTTAAGTAACAGTCAGAGCAATGGGGAATACAGGGGGTGGGGGTAGTGAGCAAGAGTCAGTCTTATTATGAGGGAATCTGAGGTAAAAATGTGTCATGCACACAATGCACCTGCAGCAATATCAGCTTTATGTTTCATGTGTAATTGTGTTTTTAAGTGAATTCAATAATCTTAATCAGTCTTCCTGCAGATGAAGGTGGGCTGTGTGATGTAGAGTCAGCATGTCATTATACACATTTTCAAGGTAACATTTTATCTAGGAACATGTGTGTAAAAACCTGAAGTAGCCATGTTGTTCCTTGTTGTATTTGAGGTGGGTCTGAGTGAGGTGGGCATCTTATCCTGCATGTGTCAGTCACTGGGCCTCAGATTGTTTGTGACAGTAACAAGCTGCCTAATCAGATGGCTGATTGATGGAAGGAGGGGATGTGGTGAGATTTGCAGATTGTGTTTTCACATTAATCAAAGTGAATTGATCCAGTGTTGTATTTCTATATGATCGGTGTACTTTGGTCCTTGTTGCTGTAGGAACAGTATCATTGTGACAGTGTGTTTTATGTACCTCAATGTGTGAGTGAGAGTGTGTGAGTAGCACGGCCCTTTCCTCCGGGCCCTTGGCCCCTGGCCTCTATCTCCTCTCTCCCTCACAGTAATGAAGCCTGCCTTTAAGGAACAGGGCGCAGCCAGCGAGGCATCACAGATTAGGTCAGTGGAACGGCTAGCGGGCTGAGCATGATGGATGAGGGCCAGAATGAGTTTCTGCCGCGGCTGTATTGTGAAATCTTTTCATTGTCACCGACGGGCCTATGAGGGCCTGATGAATGAGGGAGCAAGTGTCAGAAACGCCCCTCTCTGCTCCTTCTCCTCCTCCCTTAATATCTCCCTAAGCTGCCTGGCTGCATGCCTGCTCTGCTACCCTCCTGACCATCCACTCCAGTGGCCAGCGCAGTATTGATAAAAGTTCTGACAGAAAATAGGCCAGGTCCAGTTCAGTACAAGAGACAGAGGGGGCACTAATGAGAGAGAGATGGCAGGATCATGAAGACACTGTCAGAGCAGAGCACACATTTATGTTATTAAAGTTCATCACAGCACAGTAGCAGTCTCCTTGCGCTCCATCTTCCCTCCCTCCCTCTCAGGCCGACGGACCCACGCTCCTCAGAGGAGGAGAGAGGCAGTGGATAAGAGAGGGTAGAGGGCGAGAAGGGGGCAGAGGAGCAGGAGAAGAGAGGCAGAGGATGAAGAGAGGGGCAGAGGAGGAGGAGGGAGGAGGAGGAGAAGAGCGGCAGAGGATGAAGAGAGAGGCAGAGGAGTAGGACAGAGGAAGAGGAGCAGAGGGGCAGAGGAGGAGCGGGGCAGTGGCAGTGGGGTGTCTTTATGGGAAACGTTTGTGACCAGCATGACAGCTCTCCTTGATGGATGGGCCGCCTCCATCTGGTTGCAGTGCATGTAATAAATATCCATGCTGGTGTTTGACCTCTCTCACTTACCAGACACATCTTTCACTTTTGGGACATCCAAGGGGGACTCACAATTATGCCTGTGCTCGGCACTAGCCCGGTGTGGGGGATAGCAGCTCTGTTTATGGGCCGCAGCCCAAGGGCAAAGAGTCAAAAAAATAGATAGCTGTAAACAATGCCTGTGCCGCCAGGAGAATTCTCCTGCATTCAATAACCTTTAACACCTCCTAAGCCCTCGCTTCCCTGAGCTGACTGCCTATGCCCCACAATGCACTGCTGCACCACTCACAACGCCTCCATCTTTCCACCCATGATGTAGCTGGGTGTCTCCATGTAGGTCAAAGTATCAAATGCCAAATGCCTGTTCAACAATTACAAAAAGTCCTTGTGACAAAAACTGCAAAATGGACAAAGTTAATAATCCAGTGTTCATACTCTGTGGGTTTAATGATGCTGCATATACAGTACAGTATATGGAGAGGTCATTATCCGGGCCAAATGGATACATATCAGAGCTATGGCCTGGGTCAACCCTGTGAGCTCCCTCCACTGTTTGCAAACACAAACAGAGTTAATAAGGCATATTCAATAGCCATTATACTGCTCTTTGAGTGCTCATAAGCAGCAGTTGGTGTTTGCCCTTAACACTGACCCAGTGCATTAGACTGGTCAGCCTCTCAGTAATAGAAACAGATAGGCAGCCATTGGATTTTAATAAACCTG
This sequence comes from Lesueurigobius sanzi, assembly GCA_900303255.1. NCBI lineage: Eukaryota > Metazoa > Chordata > Actinopteri > Gobiiformes > Gobiidae > Lesueurigobius > Lesueurigobius sanzi. The sequence goes on along the minus strand of OMNZ01108861.1, from coordinate 9,726 downwards.
GATAATAATGAGGCTGGAAGCTGAGTGAATTGTAAAGCAGAAGGCTAATGAAGTGCCTATGTGGGCAGTATGTGAGAAATAACCTATAACCTATTAAGGTTCAGCCCGACTCCCTCAGCCCGAGTGCTGGCCCTGATTGAATTAGTGCACTTTTTAATTACTGAGCATCCAAGATGGGAGCGTGGAATCTAATTGAACTTTTTCATGCTGACTGCTCCCCAGCCAAACAATTTGTTCTGTAAAAAATGGAATTAACACTCCCACTTTGTCTCCCCTCCTTGCATTGATTCTCCCAAACATTAGGACTGTCTAAGGAATTTCTAGGCCGTAAAGATTCTGATCGCACAGCATTATTCACAATAACGCATATGTTATAATGGCAGAGAGAACTTACTTAAAATTCAATCCACTTTGGCATCATTATCATGTATCAACATAATAAATGAGCCCTTCAGAGCATGGTAATTATAATTTGATAAATCATCAGCAGAAAATTAACTGGATGTCAAAACATTCATTGGAAAGGGTGATGAATGGAGGATGATTGTGGTGATGAATTGTGTTAATCTGCGCAGTATGAAGCCAGCGAAATGGCTAACCAGCCCAAGATGGATGGGCCATAGAAGCTGCAAGGTCAGGACACACAACTGCAGAACGGAGGGAAGAAAAATAGAAGGGAATGGAACACAGGAAAGAAAAGGAGGACTCTCTCTCTCTCTCTCTCTCTCTCTCTCTCTCTCTCTCTCTCTCTCTCTCTCTCTCTCTCTCTCTCTCTCTGCCGCTGTGCGTTTTCTCTGCTCTGTGTGGACAGTATCTGTTGGCCTTTATGCATTTATTTTATACTGT
>OMNZ01108856.1:25949-42972 GCA_900303255.1 Lesueurigobius sanzi | reverse complement strand
AATTTTTCTCACATTTTTGTTGATTTTTCTCGCATTTTTTCGTAATTTTTTGTAATTTTTCTTTCTGCATGTTTCCGCACATTTTTTGTCTTGGTCAAAAGTCATGAAGTATCAAGTAAATATACTGCTTTTGGACATGGCACTGGTGAAAAACTGGGACAACTGGGACAGAGATTGTGTAAAACTGGGACAAATTAATGGTTTCAGATAAATTCACAGGGACACATGGGACAGAGGACTCAAAACTGGGACTGGCCCGGGTAAACTGGGACGTCTGGTCACCCTACCTCCAACTGTACTTTTTCAATAAGCAATACAGGAGGTTTCTTTTCTATGTCAATTTCTAAAACTTTTTCAACTTTTCTTCATTACATTTCCGTTTCACTAATGTAAATAATGTAAATGTAAATTCATGAGATAGAAAAACATAAAGATATTTTTATCCACTTAAAATATCAAGTTCAAAGTTATCACGATGCTTAGGTTTTAGTTTCATTCTTGACTAATTTAGTTAATTCAATTTTGTAATTTGTTCTTGAATATTCTATTTGTCTAGTTGAGTACCGTATTTTCTGGACTATAAAGCTGGACACACACTAGAGGATTTTTAGCCAGATTTTTAGTCTTAGGAGGCGTGGCTCAATAAAAAACTTTCTCTCATGGCATGATCTGTGGTGGGACTCCTCATGTGTGTGTGTGTGTGTGTGTGTGTGTGTGTGTGTATGTGTGTCCTCATGTCTGTCCTTAAGTGTGTGTGGTCTTTGCACAGATCTTTAGTCTCAAAAGATTAAAAATCCTGTAGTGTGTGGCCACCTTAAGTCGCACTTTTTCTCAGAGTTTGACTGGTCCTGCGACTTATTCTCAGGTGCGACTTATATATGAATTAATATGTTACGTTAGGATACCAGACACCTATTCAGTTTGTTTATGCCAGGGGTGTCCAAACTTTTTTCACCAAGGGCCACATATTGAAGTGGGTACAGCATGGAGGGCCACAGATCGGTGGCCAGCGCAGCACAGTCCAAAATTCAACTGGGTTGATTTAAAGAGAGGTTTAAACCTTCTCCCAAAACCTTTAGATAATCTGGAACCTGTCTCACAATTAAAATAAAGTTTTTGAGGCTTTAATTGTGCAGAAAACCTGTTCAACCTGCAGAAAAACATAATCTCTGACGACATGTGCCAATTCAACAAGAAGATTTTGGGCCACCAAAAATTGGTCTGAGGGCCGCATTTGGGTATGCCTGGTTTATGCTTTGTGTAGCTGAATAACCATCAATGTGTTACGTTAGCATACCACACACCTTCAGCCTGTTGTTTTGCTATTCTATTGTTATTATTATAACTTGCCTTTCGAGGTGAAATGTCTGTTCTTGGTTTCGGATTTTGTAAATTAAATTTCCCCCCAAAAATGCGACTTATAGTCAGTGCGATTTATGTTTTTTTCTTCTTCATTATGGATTTTTTGGCTGGTGCGACTTATAGTCCGGTAAATACGGTAATTATAAAGTTTACATCTTTGAAAATGATTGAAGAAGTCAGATGACGGCGTAAATGACAAAATGTTTGAACTTTATTTATTAAAGAAAAGAGAAACTGTACATAACTGGTAACAGACTTTAACAGCTGTTTAATACTTATGAATGTAAACAAACAATGACCATGACATCAAAAAGAGCATGAGGAAAAAGAACACCAACATCTCTCTTTTTTTTTGCCACTATTGCCTCTGCATTTCAGGTTTTAGCCACGTTGAATTTGTCAGTTTCCAGTTTCCGACAGATCTTACTGACCGTGTTCCAGTGCAGAGATTTGTACTTAAATATCTACTCCAACAACTTTGAAATATTAGGCATATAAAGGCCTATAAAGTGCTCAATTTTAGCAGAGGGGAGACTGTGGTCGTGGCTCTCGGTGACGCCGAAACTGAGCCCGAGTCCAAAACCTCACAGCAGATCCAACAGAAATGCTAAACAGATTTTTAAAGTTACGAGCACCTGGAATGACATCAATTAGTCATTCATTTTAACCCTGAAAGGATTTTTTTTTTTTTCTTTTTAAATATAAAGTGTTACAAGCAACTCTCATGTGGTCCCTATGGAAATTATAGTCTTGGTTAGCCCTGGAAATGTTTCGCTTTTAACAACAAAACAGCTATTTGTGTGTTGTCAATAAAACAAATTATGCAACTCAACTAAATTATATGAAGGTTGAATTTACAATGTTGTGCTTTTTTCAAATATCAAACATAAAACTAGGAGGCTAAACGGTTCGTGAGCGAAAACAAAATGAAAGCACTAATTGTATTCATAAAACACCTCCTCATGAAAATGCTGGTAGATACATAGCGAGCTCCATTTGGCACGGGTACTATTTGTTCACTCCACTGATTCACTCTTTTGAGTTTTTATATAGTTGACAACACAAATTTGCTACGATACTAAAAAAACATCCAACATCTGGCTCAGGCAACGATGCTCCCGACATGATGGTGAGCTATACAGAGCATTTACCTGTTACATCAATGTCCCATTTTCGTGGTAAAGGGAGAGAAAGCTTTACCTACAGCGACATCTATTAGAGACAGAAGGTATGCTGCTTTCACAACATGAGCTGATGACCGACGCATGTAACAAGTCCAAATCAGTCCTTTCCAGTCCACTTTCAAATACACACGCACGGGCAGTCTGTGTGTGGCCCATTGGGTGCATGCAATATATTCCCAAGATGCATCCAAAAAACAAGTATTTTGTCCAGGTGGCTGTGACAGGGATGCAGGACGTTCCCCATTTCTTCTTATTCACAAAAAAAACCCTAAAATAACTGATCTGGACATCAGAGTACAAATCTTTACCAAAAGCCCAGACTTTGTGGTTGGACATAGGTTGGTGTAAATACATTCCTTGGCAGCGTACATACATTGTTGTTTAATGGAGTGCTGGAAACATGTCTCTCCATGACAGTATAGGCACTGTGCTGAAAATGGCCAGAAGAAAGAACTAATAAAAGACAGAAAAACCACAACTCTTAAGAGGATAATTCAATTATCTAAAAAAAATCTATAAACAAAAAGCTATGCTGTCAGAATTGCATAGCCGCACAGAAATCTGATGGATTGTAAAATAGATTAAATGAATTATGTAATACTAAAAAAAAGAGAGAGGTTTGATCCTGAATTGTCTGTTATGTGAAGTTGGCAGTGAATTATCTGAACCTTGTCTCTTTAGATATAAATTAGTACGTACAAAGTCCCGCTGACAAAAGCTACTAAAATACCCAAATCTTCCTTCTTCCCCAGCTTTGTTTCACTCAGTGGGTTGCTCCAAACTTTCCATTCAAAGCAGAGTTAAGATCTGCCGTTTCTTCAAGTGGTTCCATTCTTCTCTCTCTTCTTTTTCTTGTGATGAAGAAGCGCCAGTCTTCTCATTCACACATCTTCTGATTTAAATATAATCTTGCATTGATTTGCATTGTTTCAGTGTCTGTCAGAGCACCTGCAGTCTTTGCCTCTCACTTATTGAGAGGGTGTGCCCTTGTGCAGGTCCACTGAGAAATAACAATTAAAAAAGACTAAAAATATAAAAGGAACATGGTTGTTTCCTCCTCAGTCCGAGGCCCTCAGTCTGTAGAGCTGGGAGCTTCACACACAGCTCTCTCTAGCCTTGCTGTCCACGAGGAAGGAATTTAGCTGTGAAATGTCCACTACCACAGCATCTCGCTTACTCAGGAGAACATGGTCCTCATCACTTTGGTCCTTGGCAAAATTAACAAAAACCTTCAGGAAGAGAAGAAGAAAGTGAATAATTCGAGTAAACTGGAGTAAAACTCGGTAAGCAGATGAAGCAAGCCTTACTTGGTCTAATGTTGTCTGAGACACAGAGTAGTCCTCGATGCTGAGCGTCTCCTTGTTCGTGGAGAGTAAGGAGAAGATGCGGGCGAGCGACGTGAGGGAGGAGGGGAGCTGGTATTGCAGCATGTTGCGGTGCTTCTCTTTTAGAGTACTTCCTGGGAGTTCTCGCTCAATGAACTCCATCACAGGCCTCAGGTCGGGGTCCGGCCCCGCCACGCGTAGGATAATGGTGTAACCGTCACCAAATCTAAAACAGAAACCGCAATTATGAAGTTTTCTCTTCAGAACAGGAAGGTAGTATAACAAGTATTGAATAGTTCAGGAAGAGCTCGACTTGTCCGAGGCATTCTGTTTGGTGAAAAAGTCTAAAAGTCCTTTAATACAAACAGGCTTTTACACTTATTTCACCAGAGTGCCTCGGACATTTTTTGACTTTGATTATTTTATATTTTCTGCACAATTGCTTCTTACAGCCATAATCAAGTCGAGCTCTTCCTAATCCTTGTTCAAAAAGTATAAAATAGTATTTGCTTACCTATTTTTAAGGTGCTGCACACTGCCCAGACAGCGGAACCTGCCGTTGACCATGATGGCCATTCTGGTGCAAAGTGCTTCACACTCTTCCATACTGTCAAAAACAAGATCATCATCATCACCATTGGCGTCTGTGTTGTTGTTGCCTTCATCAACAGTAAATGTCTTACCTATGGGAGGTCAGAACGACTGATCGTCCTTCTTTGATGATACTAAGAATAGCATTCCACAGAGCTCTGCGGGCTTTGGGGTCCATCCCTGTTGTTGGCTCATCCTATCACAAAAATATGTAGTTGATGCTATTGACCCTCATTGTCCAAATGTGTGTGAAGGTTAAGCTTCATCAAATCAAGCTTCATGAACAGAAGATTCATCATTTACCAGAAACACAACAGGAGGTCCTCCAATCAGAGCGATGGCTGTGGAAAGTTTTCTCATATTTCCTCCGCTGTAGCTGCCTGCGGACTTGTCCACATATTTTACCAAGCCCAGCTTCCGAATGCCCCACTCTGCCACCTATACACGAAAGGATCATTTTTAGCCTCAACATTACATCTGTGCAGTTAGATATGAAAATGCTCCATGCTGACACCTCACCTCACAAACTTCCTTCTCAGGCACGCCTCTCAGAATGGCATAAAACTCCAGGTGCTCTCTGCCAGTCAAAAGGTCATTGATGGCATCAAACTGAGGACAGTAGCCCATGTTCTGGTGCACCTCGTCAATTTCTGATGTGACACTGAGATACAGAAACACGCATTTTGTTACTTTAAAAGTCAAATACTACTGGAAGCAGTAAATACAACCTGAAATTTTACACACCACACATAGTACATCATGATTTCTTACCTCTTTCCAGCCAAGTAGGCCTCTCCTCCTGTTACCACTGAGTCTCCTGTGAGCATTTTAAATATACTGGTTTTTCCTGCTCCATTCACACCCAACAAACCAAAGCACTGTGGAAAATCAAGATGTTAGCAATGCTCTTCTTAAAACATTTGTGAGCCATTGCTAAAAGTGGAAAAGTCATTAAAAACAGCCCGAGCTGTACCTCTCCAGGCGGGATCCCGACACACAGCCTGTCCACCGCAGGCTTCTGCTTTCTTTCGTAAATCTTGGTGAGCTGTCGGAGCTCGAGGATGTCTGTCTGTCCTCCTCCACCCAGGATCCTCTGGCGCTCTCTGGCTACATCCTCGTCCTCCTCCCCAATGGGCTTCAGATGACTCGTAGATGACCTATTATGGCAGAAAGGACAATGTTCAGGGAAGGAAGGTTTATAGAAGAGTCGAATGCTGGCGATGAAAGTTAATGTGAAATGTTTGCACTAGATGGCAGTGTTGTGTACCTGGCTTTGATGCAGAAGCGGTATTGTATTAGGACTGTAATAAAGAAGAAAACAAGGCCCTCAATAGCCATCGCAAACAGGTTCTTTCCCACCATGTCCCAGGCCAGAGGGGAGCGGAAACGGTTTTCTCCTGTGATGCAAAAAGAAAGTCAATTAAACACTAACTTATTACTATTTAACACTATTTAATACTAGACCCTTTGTACTCACCAAAGCGCTCCAACGCATCAGCCATCGCCTGATTCTTCACCATGTCGATCAACCCTCTACCCAAACAGAAGTGCGGGAAAATCAGGAAGACGTTCTTCAGGATGTCGTTAATGCCCCCAATTTCCTGGATGAAAAACACACGGATTCATTTTAATTGAAGACTTTCTAAACCATGAAGATTCATAAAGTAATTATGAATACATACATTGCTTCCAAAGAGCTCCAAGACAAAAGTGGAGACGCTGCCGTTGATTCCGATGAGTATGTTGACACTGGTCAGAACCACGTAGGCTGTGCTCGGGATCTTAAAGAAGAACGAGGCTGGGTACATCAGAGGCGTGATAGACCACCTGCATGAAACAAGGGATTCAGTTTAGATTGAAGAAAGATGACTAAGATGAATAAGTAAAGTAAGTACAGTTGTGCTCAAACATTTACATACCCTGGCAGAATGTCTTGTGCATTTCATAAAATATGAATGATGAACACAAAAACCTTTATTTCACTCATGGTTAGTGGTTGCGTGAAGCCATTTATTGTCAAAAAACCTGTTTGTTTACTCTTTTCAACGAGAAACTTGCCAAATGTCCCTGATTAAAAGTTTACATATTGTGCATCTTGAAACAAACATCAATTTTGTCAGAGAGTCCTGTATTTCAGCTGAAGTGAGTTTTTCTTTGCTCCTGAACAATTTTCCTGGCAGTTGCTGAAGTTCGTGTAAATGTTAGATCAGGGACATTTGAGCAGTTTCTGTTTCATTATCATTTCAAAAGAGTAAACTCAGTTCTCACTAACCATGAGTGGAAAAAAAGGTTTGTAAACGTTTGAGCACAACTGTATGTAAGGCTTTGTGTAGTGTACTAACCCATAGAGCAGCAGCAGGAGAGCCAACACGGGGAGATTTGTGGAAGAGACATAAGCGTCTTGTTGAAAACACACAAAAATGATGATAACCAGAGTGGCTGGGACGATGTAGTTACACTGTGAAAAAAGAAAGGACAAAATACATTTCAGTATTAGCGTATATGAAAGACTACATATAATGTCTATGAATATAAACTTGTTGAAAATAAGACCTTGTTGATATAAGACTATACTTTGAGATTAAGCAGAGCCTGTGGAGTTGTTTCCTTACCATATCCCACACAAAGTTGGCCAGCCAGTAGAGGAAGGGCTGCACTCCGCTGATAAACTGTAGATGTTTGGCTTTGTTAACTCGCTCCTGGATGAGGAAGACCACAAAACTGGCCGGGACGAAGGACATGGCAAATATGACGCAGATGGACACCAGCACATCCACTGAAGTTGTCATGCTGCAGAAAAGGCGAAATTGAATTAATAACTTTAAAAAAAAAGTAAATCTTGTGTTCTTCCTTCTCACACTATACTCACAGTGCAACTTGGGACAGCTGCTCTTTGGTGAGATTGAGGGGGTGATTGTGGGCGGTGATGCCGAACTTAGTGGGGTCCTTGCCAACTGGGAGACTTGCCCTGAGGATGCCATTGTTCATCACGTTCAGAAATGAAGCAATGCTGTGCCATCCCTTGTTGTTGAACCAGATCTACAGAGAGAAAACATGCAAAGTTTTGATGAGATGAACTAACAAATATCAAGAGTATGTATTTAAATGGTCTTTATGTGCTAACCTTGACGTTATTCTTGGTGTCCAAACCTCCCACAAAACTGGAGAGGCTGTGGAAGAAGCGATCTGATGCTGTTCCCTGCAGAGAGAAGAGGGAACAAGAGAACATTTGAGGACATGGTTATCCAGTGCAAATTCACCCAGTCTAGGTAATCTGAGGTTACAGCTACACAGAGCAACGCCAATGAGTAAAATCGATCACAAATGTGTTGAAAATTAAATTATATTGTTTTTCTTACCCTCTCCAGACGGAAGCGCCTCCTTAGCTGAGCAATAGCTTCATCGATTTCATCTCGGTGTGACAGAAGATGAGAATTCCTGGCACCCAATGAAAATCCACCATATCTGTAAAAATAGCAATGAAGGACGCATTAGATTTCACTACTTTAGTAAATCAATATACAAACAGGGTTTCAAAGGGAGCTGGAGGATAATGTACCTGAACTCATTCACCCATATCTTGTTCTTCAGGCTGTAACACAAACACATGTGATTAATAAAGTATTTTTTTTAAATGTTTTTTAATTTAATAAGAGCTGTAGTTCACCTCTTTCCAATTATTTGAGCGTATGTTTTGACCAGATAGTCTGAAACATTTCTGCCAGTCAAATTCTGAAGTGTGTCTGTCTCACTGATCTTTGTCTAGAAAAACGAAAGACATAATCATTAGCTTCAATTCAAAACGAGTTATAAATCATATTTATTTTTGACGTCCTCTAACCTGTGGAGGAGGAAGCCCCCCGGCACCTGCTGGACATTCAGGCAACATCCTTTTGCGTCCCCCGCAGCTGCACTCGCATAAAGGAGAGGGGTTCTCCATAGACCAGTTTCCACTGTCAAACATCTCTGTTACACTCAGCGGCACCTCAGGGGCAGACCACTCGTCTTCAACAGCCGTACAGGGAGTGTTCCTGATCAAGCAGCACATAAACACTTGGTCAAATGGTCTCAATTTCACTCTTTATCATAAGGTTTAGAGAGACAACTCACGGTATGGGCTCTCCTTCCATACAATGTGTCCCAAATCCTGGTTTCTCTGTCAGAGCTCTCTGTAGCTTGTTGATATGTGGGTCCTCTGGCATATCGTTGCTACAATGATCAGACGTAAGTTGACAAATTATGGTTTTGATGCATAGTGTTTACATACTGTACTAGAGACGAAACTGAATGTGCGTCTTACCTGATGAAGGAGAACTGTTCTCCGTACATGCTGGGGTGCAGAGCAAGGCTGGGGTACTTTCCAAAAGGTGGCACAATCAGACTGAACACCAGGGCGATGCAAACGAAAACTGCTGGAAGGACAATCTGGGGGGAAAATAATAACAATACTGTTAATAAAAGGAACACACATTTAGGTAATGTAGTTTATAATTATTACAGCAAAGGCTTTGAACATACCTGAGCAAAAAATCCCTTTCTGGAGCGGCGAGCATAAAGAAAGCGTTTCCACAGCAAAGCCACAAACTGCTGTCTCTTCAGGCTCCAGCCTTTTACTTGGAATGAACCTTTGCCATCTGTTCCACTGAGCCAGTCCGTCTCTCGAGATTCTGCGTTCACACAGGGAATAGGGACACAGGTCAGGGACAGTTAATTCCCCCTCTATTTCCGTAATGATGGCTAATAACAAGTTTGCTATCGTTGCCCTGCAGACTGGGTAGTGCAGTTCTACCTTCGGAGTCATTGAAATCAAAGTCGTCCTCAGTGAAGGGCTTCAGGCAGCTCTGGTGATCTCCGAAAGCGTGGTGGCGCCGAGTCCTGGTCGGTACAACCCCATCTGTAGGGAAACAATACATAGTTTAAAGTTCAATCAGGGCTGTCCTTCATGGAAGTCATATTTGTTATTTTTGGGAATTAAAATGCTTAAACCATTTACCTGAAAGTTCAACTGCATCCACGCCGCTGTCTTCAGCCACTTTTAAGAAGATCTGCAGATGTAAACAAACAAGCTTAGAAGACTGAAGTAAACTATTGACGAAGGGGATATTCATATACTAATATTCATGGCTCTTACCTCTTCCAGTGTTGTGTCAGATATTCCATAGCTTGAGATTCCCAGATCTGTCAGACGGTCATCCAGCTCATGGAAAAGTTCAACAAACGCTCCGTCTTTAGCCGATTGGTAAGGCAACACATAGGTCAGCTCATGTCCAAGATCCTCCACCATCCGGGCTTCAGGCACATGCTTGAAAATCACGTTGGAAATCAGGGACACATCTGTGGGAACAAGAGGGAAAATGAGGTTAATTATTTGAATCGGAGACAACATCTGCCCCATTCCTTGATGCGTGCAGGATTTTTTTTTTTTATGTCTTTTCTCACCGATAGTAGTCGTTTCACTCTCCGGTTCGCTGCCCAATCCTGCATCTGAACTGCTCTCTGATACGCTATCCTCCTGAAGCACGAGACAAATTGTCAACGGAAATCAGCAGAATCAATTTCACATCACATTTTCCAAAGCCAAGCATTCATGAATACGGTACCTTTTCTGCTTTCTTGGTATAAGACACGGTGCTGGCTGAATTTCTGCAGGACTGAAGGGTCAAGTCGTAGTCTCGCTTGACCAGAGTCAGGTAGTAGCCTGTGCCCAGCTGAGTCTTCAGGAAGAGAGAAGAGCCAACGCAGCACAGCTTTCCATGAGAAATAATGGCAATGCGGTCACCCAGGATGTCCGCTTCGTCCATGTGGTGAGTGGACAGGATGATAGTGCGGCCTGAGAAGCATAACACATAGCACATGTTAGAAAAAAATATATAATAGGTTGCATTCATTGACATCATAACTTTCGAGAGGGTGCAAAATGGAGGACAGGCCAAACTTGCCATTTTATTGTGAAAATGAAGATGTTTTGACGTGGCGTATGGTTAAACATAAAGTTGAAAGTCTTCGCTGTGAGCAAACATTAACTATGTGGTTTTTCTCCTTCAGAGTGAATCATAAATGTGAATGAATGTATCTTTACCTTGTCTGTATTTGAGCAGAAGATCCCAAATGCCTCTGCGTGCATACGGATCAACACCAGCAGTGGGCTCATCTAAGATCACAACCTTTGAACCCCCGACAAAGGCGAGGGCTACAGACAGCTTTCTCTGCATGCCACCTAAGATTTCAAGGAAATTAAGGTTTAAAATATGCCATTTCAACATCTTATTATAAAGGAAGTACACTTGTGTAACTAACCGGACAGCGTGCTGGTTCGAGACGTTCGTTTGTGGGGAAGCCCGACATCATTAACAATCTGCTCCATTTCTGCCTTCACCTTCTCCTCGGGCAAACCCTTAAGGCGAGCGTAGAACCAGATGTGCTCCTCCACTGTCAGCCTGCGACAGAGGAAAGCATTAGATTGGCAAAATATTCCGATTTGAGCTAAAAGAAAAACGTAAGAGGACTGAATGTTCCAGATACTTACATGCTGAAGAGTACATTGTGTTGAGGGCACACTCCCAGGTTTTGGCGGATGGTGCTTAGTTCATTGCGGATGTCTTTGCCGAGGATGTAGGCTGTACCAGAGGTTGGTGGGAACAACCCAGTCAGGATGGACCTATTGATGACAAAACAGGACAACATTAGATACCATATTGTTATTATTATTAGTATATTATATTATATGTTTTGGATGGAATGTTCTGTAATTATATCAAAGTGTCAAATGAATCCTCAAAGCTTACATAGTTGTGGTCTTGCCCGCTCCGTTGTGACCAAGGAAAGAGGTGATCTGTCCTTCGTAAAACCTTAAACTCAGCCCATCAACAGCTAGTTTGTTCCCGTGGCTGTAAACTTTCACTAGATTTTCAATGTATACACCAGGCTCAATGTGACCAGGCTCCTCTTCGATGCACAGAGCTATAGGAGGGAAAAATACAAGTTAGTTTGTTTTAAGGTCTATTGGAAGCTATAGGCAGATTATCACTACAGCACGTACCTTCAGCATTGCCTTTCTTGGAAGGGGCACTTGAGAGGTTTTTGTTCTCCTTCTCCCCGCACCAGTACGTCCGTGTGAAGGGGAAGTACCACGGCCTGGGAATGCCGTACTGTCCCGGGAACACAGCCTCGATGTACCAGGTCATTATTCCATACAACACAGCGTCGAACAACATGAGGCAGATGGATGTTGTCAGGTTGTAGCTGTCCTCCTCCAGGGGGCTGGCCAGCAAGTTGGACCACTGGATCCCCACGCCTTGCTCTTCAAACAGGGCGAAGTACTCACAGCCAAAGCCGAAAGCCACGGGAGACAGCAGACTCTGGAAGGAGATTTAAGAACTTTTTTAGACTAATAAACTAAATAGGATGTATTGTAAAACATAATATGAGGTTGCAAAAAAACAGCCTCTCATATTTTCGTGAACATACCACAACAACTTTGGCTCCGAACCCCACATAGTCTTGCCAGGCCACACAGAGCACATATGGAAGGTAGAGGGTGAAGTAGATGATGCCCCCGCACGCAGCAGCCAGGTTGGCCCGGGAAAACAGGGTGCTGATCAGGAAACATTGCATTATTGTGACCACGCCAAATGAACCCAAGAATAGGAACACCACGCCTGGGTCACTGTATGGCAGCAGGTTTCCCATCTAAAAAAAGACACAAAAAAACAAAAACAAAGGAGAGTTGTTACATATTTTTCTGGGAAGAGCATAATGGTGACATGGGAGAAGATGGTCAGACAGTGATGCGTGACAACAAACTAAGTACAAGCCTAATTTATCAGGTTTAGCAGAACATTCTTGGGCACTGAACTAATGTTTGAGTAACATGTTTCCAACACAAACCTTTAGCAACATCACCAGCAGGCCGGCGCTGATGAGCAGCGGTATTAGGCTGCTGATGAACCAACTCAGCCACAAGGTGCCATTGTTCAGTCCCATGATGCGCATGGTCTCCTTCAGCCGGGCCTCCTTCTCGTAAACCACTCCTTTGATAATGATGGCCACAGAGTACATCCACGCCAAGGTCATGAAGAGGGGCATGGAGCGGCTCATCACACGAAGGAAACTGTGAAGGAGCATTTGCAAATTAGAGCTAATTATGACTGATGGGGTGCACCATGTTGGAATATTCTGGCATGTATTACAATTATATTTGCCTGGAACATTAGCATTTGAGAGGACTGAAATATGAACAGCTAAACAAATGCAAGGATTGTATGTACAGTATTTCAGAACATGTTTTTAAAGAGGCTTAAACAAACATGTTGGCAAATTTTCAACATAAAAGACCCCATCGAGATCCCCAAAAGGATATTTTGTTGTAAAGGAGATTGTATTTATCTAATTTATACTATTCAAACTGCAACTTCAATTTGCTTGTGAGTGACTAATGGTGCAATATACAAAAAGTATCATCTTACATGTCATCCACGTAACACGGGTAGGGCATTTGCTGAATATAGACTCCAGTCCTCTCCTTGGTGCCGGTGATAGCTCGGATTATTCCATGCTCAATGACGTCCTGCAAGTAGGAAAATCCGCCCCAAACATACCTCAGATCCTCAAAGGGATCTGCTCTGGGACCCGGATCCCAGTATCTGCAAAACAAATCAAAACGCCATTACTTTAGGAAACGACCCCAGACTACATGAATGATCTGTTTGCAGCGCAAGGGCTTCTTACGCGTCTTTGATCTTGTTCGTCCTCTCCACGTTGTCAATGTCCATGCGGATTTTGTAGTTGACGTTGGGAGGCAGGTCGGCACTGCTGCTGCTGTGGGAGATGTCCGGGAACACGATTCCTGCCCAGAACTTTTGGTTGTTGAGAAGACCCATGGATTTGTTCACCAGTCGCTCCTCATTAGCAACCGGCTCGAGCTTGTCCAGATTCACACACTGATGGAAAATGAAATATATTGTTGTTTGATATCATAAGCTTCATGCAGCTACTGTATGTGCACATCTTGGTTGACATAAGATGACCCTGCAGTGCTATTGGTCAAAGGATTCATTGTAAACACACTCATGACATGACAAGTGTGACGTTTATGGCTGTATACAGGCCTGACATAGTTTCTAGAGGGAGAAACCTTTAGTACATCTAACTTAAGTCACCATGAGTAGGTCAGTAGGTTGCCAAGGCCAATTAGCATTTATCTTTAAGTCTATTATAAGGTGTCACTGTCCACACAAAGTGAAGTGTAAAAGACATGGCCAGTCAATAGATTATGCAACATCATGACATAGATTTATTTGTTGTCTTTCCATTATGTATTTGTATGTAGGTTATTTAAATCCTTGAACAGAGTCTATGAAAAGGGCATGATAATTGATTAGCACTTGGCAGAACGTTCACAGCTTGGTGCCAGCGTACTGACCCACTAAACAAAGACAGAACTTATTCAATTTGACGGAGAAACTCCCCAAAGAAGCATGTGATTTGAGTCGTTGTGCCACCTAAAACAATCACTGAAAATAAACCAGAGCCAGATAAAATGTTGTCCTGACCTAAAGAGCCAATTATCATCTAGCCCAGGTCACCATGTGGTTTCTCTGTGACACCATGACCTAAAATGTTGTATAACGACACATTCAACCGCACACAAGGTCACGCCAGAAAACATGTCCTATATTTCTAATTGACTGTAAAACCTCATTTTCACACATTTCTATTCGATTAGTATGTTTCCTAAGCATGAAAACTGACCTCCATGAAGCGAGAAATGGTCTGTATGGCCTGGTCGGTCTCATTGAAGACTTCTCTCCAGGTGTAGGCCGCTCCTGCAGACTGAATGCTTTCCGAAGCCTTGGACAAAAAACGCACGATATCGGACACTTTCCACTCGGTGCCGCTGAGCTGAGAGCTAAAGAAAGAGGCGCTGGCGTTGTTCTGCAGCAGAGTCTGGATGTGGCAAAGAAGATTTATGTTAGAATTTATAATACACAAAAAAAATAAAAATAAGGACAGGTGTTCAATGTTGCTATGGTGTGTTAATTACTTGTACTTATGAATGATCTAGACCAGTGTTTCCCAAGGGGTACGGGGACCCCTGGGGGTACGCGAAAGGTTAGCAGGGGGTACTTGGAATAATTTCAGATAAAAAATAAGATGAAACAAATTGTATTTTTGATTATTATAGTCAAAGAAAATACATTTTAAAACAATTAACTGTAAAGAGTGAGATTTTGAGGGTATTTAGCTGTCTTTTAACTGATAAATTGGAGTTTTTGTCATTCACTTTCTAAGTAATCAACAAAACCATCGAAGCAGGGGGTACTCGGACTATAAATGAAAGGCCCAAGGGGTACGTGAGACAAAAAAGTTTGGGAACCACTGATCTAGACTTGTATGGTTTTTGGACTTCTAGTAACAGTACCACCTTTGGCCACCAGGTGGAAGATGAGCTTATGGAAGTAGTGGCTCGCTATTGTTCTGTTTGCCAATGCAATATTGAGATTGAATACTGCATAAACATATTGTATCAAGTTTTGTAATACGTTTGGTATAAGTAATAAGTACAAACTAGGACTTTCTGTTCCTTATCACGCCGTGCTGCCATTAAAATAAGTATCTTCCACTGCTCTGATACATTTTTGTAACTAACCAGAGGCTCCACACTGTCTACTCTTTTGATTACGGTCAATCTCAAGACGTGGGCACGCTGTTTGAGACGGGTCCTGCCAACGCGGGCAGTGTAAAATCCATGGGGCATTTTGGGCGGACACTTGAAAGGCCCAATTACAGTTCAGACATTATAGATACAATGATAACAATAAACAGGAAAAGCATTTAGACGGGCCGCCTATGTGTGTGTGTGTGTGTGTGTGACGTCAGCGCAGTGGACCCACCCTGACTAAGTCCATCTCGTCACTGCCCTCCATGAAGTTCCAGATCTTTGGTCGCATCTCTTCCCACATGCCGCCGAGGTCCCGCAACACGCCCAGCTCCTGGAAGGTCTTATTAACCTGCAAAGTGATCGTGCGATTGCCGTTTATTCATGATCGTTATTTAATTTTTTCATTTCATAATACGTCACTGTACTGTACCTCGTGGATTATTCTTTGCGTCGCCGGAGTGTCTGGTGTGTATAGGATTTTGCCCATCAGCAGCGGCTTCAAGGCCCTCCAGATCATCCGGGAAATAGGACTGGACTCCAGGCTCCGCATCAAGTTGTTGCAATAGGGAGCTGGAAAATCAATAAAATATATTCTTTAGCATTGTGTAATTATTGTCTTATTTTGGACGTCACTTAAAACTTGTTAACTTAAAGCTGCTGTTTCTATTGGGAATCTGCATGAACCTCTTAATGATTACACGATTGATAATCTTTTGAACACTTAGATCAAAATGATTAGCTACCATACATGTAGGTAAGAAGCCAAAACTAACATCTTCAAAACATCTTTGGTCAAGATTTACTCACTTGAAGAGTTGTCGTACGCGGACACGGGTTCGTGTTCGCTGTCGTTGCCGTGGTTTCCAAACAGGGCCTTGTAGTTGTTGTCCTCATACCAGTTCAGGGACTTGATCTTGAGGCCGCCGCCTTCAGGGTGCCCACACACGATCCGGGACACGGCCTGGTACATCTGGTTGGGCGAGCTTGTGGCGTTTCCTGTCAGATACAGGATCTCGCGCCGCATGTCCTTCCAGCTGTCGATGCTGGCGAGCTGAGGGGGGGGAGACGAGGACAGAGAATGTCAAGGGGGTTTTCAAACAGGATTTGTTCAAACAGGCATAGTCTATGTTCAATTGTTCTCAAGAAATGTCAAATCAGTCAGGTGCAAAATGCATTTCCACAGGATCACGATTTGAATTCAGCCACAACTTAAATGTCTTGCCATGCCATGTCTTGTACTGAATTGTATTCCTTGTGTTGGCACGAAGTCTCAAGAAAATAGATGAGTCAGGAATGGGGCTGGTTACCGTTCAGATACCAGTATTTTAACAATACATGGTTTGCGATAACGGCACTAGTAAATTATTGCTCATCAGTGAATTTCTCCATTGTGAGATCAATAAAGTATTTTCTTATCTTATCTTAGAGCCATAAAGCAGAACAATAATATTCATTTGCATAAAACACTATTTCTTTCCACTTTTTAAATCATTTATTTAAGCTGAAACAACCAAGTAACTTTCTTTAGTGCTGTCTCAAGACCGGACACACTTCAAAACTTGCTATCTAAAGATATATTTTTCCGGCACCATTTTCTTTGATGCCATTAGTACCTAAAGCCTGCTAGACAGTGGCGCAGTAGAGCAGGTCGTTTTGTGACCGGAAGGTTGAGAGTTCGAATCCCAGCTCCTGCAAGTGCACACTGTTGGGCAAGACACTTCACCCACCTTGTCTATAGGTCAGGGGTGCCCAAAGTATTTTACACAGAGGGCCAAAATGGAAAAGTATTAGTGAGCGAAGGGCCAAACACAATACTGCTTTTACATGAAGAAAGACCTAATTCAACCAGATCTATGATTAAATAAATACCCTTTAATAATTGTGCTTCATTATTCAGTCAA
>OMNZ01108856.1:3132-15968 GCA_900303255.1 Lesueurigobius sanzi | reverse complement strand
TATTCATTGTATTGATTATTTGATTTCATTTACTTAAATATGCTGCTTTAAATGATAAAACTGTACTATCTGTGTAGGTTCTCAATCGTACGGGAGTTGTTGGGGGCTGGGGGTCGTGAGATAATTTCAAGACATAAAAGTGACAAAAACATAGTACAGTTTTTCGTAGGCAAAGATTCTTCAGTCTTCATCTGTACTCTGTAGATGAAAAAGTCTACTCATTTTGCTGAGGAAGATCATTGGAGTGAGATCGAAACGTCCTACACTTCAACTACAGACTGAAGAATCTTTGCCTACGAAAAACTGTACTATGTTTTTGTCACTTTTATGTCTTGAAATTATCTCACGACCCCCAGCCTCACCCCTACTCCTACTTTTAGACCCCCTGCCCTGTGCGACAACTGCAGACCTAGTCCACTGCTCTCTTAATGAGCATTCACAAAGGTCTTTGGTAAATCCTTTCCACTGCCCCGTGATTGAGAAACGGGTTTATACAGGTAGGAGGAAGTCAAATTTGATGCTTTTGAATGCCATTTTAATTCCCAAATAATACATTTTAATGCCAGAAACGCCACAAATTGGTGCGTATTGCAGCTTGAAATCCATATTCTACTCCTATTCCTTAATACTCCTTCAACTGGAGAGCTGCTATAGTCCTGTAACCTTTATCACAGTTAACTTCTCAACTTAGGAACGCATACATGTTACAGTATTTAATATTAATCTCCATATTCAATACAAGTTTTGATACAACTGACAACTTTTGAACAGAAATAGTGCATCATTTCCGCCCAAACAGCAGTCTAGACCCTATTTTTTAGATTTTTGCCAAACAATGTCTTTATTTTCCAAGAATGTTTGATCTAATGCCAGTTTTATTTCTTTTTAATGACATTTAAGGCCTTATTTTTTGACACAATTCATTTAATGCCGCGCAGAAGCCCTAAGAAAGGTGCAACCTCTCTGTAAATCTGCACTGAACACCTTTGCGACCTCAAATCCCAAGAGCTAACGGCAAGGGAGCACTAATAAGGTCTAATCAGAGTCCCAGAAGAAAAACTCCCATGATGCTGGCTTGTGTAGATAGGGGCCTTGGGGACAGACACTTTGGTTGGGAGGTAGAGTCAGCTAAGACACATTTTAAACCCAATCTTTCTTTGTTTGGATAACTTAAGTGCACTCAAGCCTTACATTGTTATCAGGACAAAAAGACTGTACACAAGTAACAGTTATTATCTGTCGTTGTTTGGACTCGGACTTAACCAGGATTTCAAGCATGGGTAATCCCTCTTTCATCACATTCAAGTACATACATGCTTGCTTATTGCGTGTCCTGTTTAAGAGCAAATATAAAAATAATGCAAAACAAACTCAGCCAGCTCGTTCCCTCGGCGGCCAAACAAGTTCTTTACCGTGATCTGACAAGCAATTTCCAATTTTACCGCACCCCAACTGTTTAGGTAACCATATTAATAACAGCCCACGTACAGCTGACGCTTTACTGAGGCATTTTGGATCCACTCTGCGTCTGTGAACGCTCGAGGTGTGAAAAATGCTCTGGCATAATGTGGTGTGAATCCAGGTGTGCTGTAAGACTTTGTATCGTTTTGAGATAAGTGTGATGCTTTCCCACTTGTGAACACATTACCATCAGCACAGTTGAGTTATCACAGTATATAGATAAACAAGTGTCTTTAGCTGTGGCCTTGACTCTGAAAGCGCCTCTTTTTTTTTTGCAATTGTGTGTCATTTTGTACTCTCCGCTGAACCCCATATCACCCGCTGTTAAGCGAAGGCGACATTCAACTTTAAACACGGCTTTTGCGCCTTAGAGGACTAATCCAGCTGTCTATCCAGTGAAAATGCTGATCTCTCTGGGCGACCCCTCAACGCTTTATCAGAGCAAATCTCTTCCCTGACCCGGTGGCTGGCTGAATTATTAAGCCGCACGTGAGCCTCCTCCCTCCGCAGCCCTTTGATCCGCTATAGCACTGCGCTCCATCACTGTCGCCTCCATCGAACAGCGCTCACGTGGCCTAAAAACAAAACACGGCTGTACGTTTAATAACTGTTATGATGAAGCGCGCAGATGAGGCGAGTCCAGCCAAGGGAAACAAAATCAATGCTGGCCGCTAAATCATGATGAATAACTGAAGCCGCTTCCTCCTCATGCGTAGGCCGTCCGGATTTATGACGGATGTCAATATTTTCTTTTCATTTTTGCTATGTGTTGTCTCCAGCCATTTGAAGGCCATGTGAATGTCTATTATATACTGTAAGAGCTGGACCTTTCGGCTGACGGCTGGTGATGTGACGTTCATGACTGAATCGGCTCTTTGGAACGGCTTTTTGAGGTGTACGGTTCAAACCGGATTTTAATTGTGAAAAGAGCCGGATCATCGACGTAGATTTATCCTAAATCTACATTAAATACTAAAACAGCAGAGAAGGTGACATAAATGAAAGAATTTGAAATGAAATGATTTGTCAGACAGATTTTTCATTCAAATTTGATTCACAAATATGTTTTTGAAGGATTAATGATTTAGTTCTGGTCTAGTCCACTTTTAGCTCTGGTTTATGCCTAGTTTAGACCCCGTTTATCACTGGTTTAGCTCAGTTTTAGTCCCGGATTAGCCCTGGTCTAGTCCTGATGTACCTGTTTTCATCCAGTTTTAGCCCTGGTTCAGTCCTAGTTTAGCCCAATTTTAGACTTGGTTTAGTCCAGTTTTAGCCCAGTCTAAAGCTGCCCACGCACTAGAGGATTTAACAGACTAAAGATCTGTGCACACACATACACACACATGAGGAGTCCCACCACAGACCAGGCCATGAGAGAAAGTTTTTATTGAGCCACTCCCCCTCAGACTAAAAATCTGGCTAAAAATCCTCCAGTGTGTGTCCAGCTTAAGTCCTAGTTTAGAACTGGTTCAGCCCAGTTTCAGCCCTTTTGGTTAATTTTAAAAAGAAGGACCTGTCAGCCTAATATCTGCTCATAATAAGACGTTTTTGGCTGGCGTCACTTAAAAAATATAAAAGGAGCCAGTCTTTTGAACGGCTCTTTGAAATGAACGGACCCCAAAGACCCGACTCCCTGTAAAGAGCCATGAATCCCATCACTACTGACGACAAATGGAAACCAAAACAACAAGACCCTTGATTGTTTGGCCGTGTCGCATGATCTCTCAATGTAGACCACATCATTTTAAAAAGCACCAAAACAGATCATGAGTGTGTTGGTGGTGTTTTTGTGTTGCGTGGTGTTCTGTTACTGATAAAATACAACTTTGGAATGGTTGAAAAAGTTGAAATTACTAATTACTAGCCTAATTTATAAGTACAGAGCCTATTTACTTGCACTATGCACCCACAAAGTATCCTGATTTTGGCATTCATGTCTCCACATTAAGTTTCTTGATGAGAGAACTCTAAGAGAATCTGCAACGCTTTCCTTTTGGAAGATGGCATAGTGCGGCTGGCGGGCAGTGATAAGGAAGGGAGAGGACACGCCCCTCATCAGCCCTTTGAAAGAGAACATACTGCACTTACATTGGACTATAGTGGGCTACAGTATTACCCAATCCAGCTGTTCAACTCAAAGTAATGCTGTATTACTTAGGAAAGGCTTATTACAGCAACTATTCTGAATACTTCATTAAGGTTTCACATGGTAAACATCCCAAAGCTGACGCACAAGTGAAAGTGATATCATGTGCACCTGTGTGGGAGGAGTTCACTTGACTTTGTTGAAATATAAAATGATGAATAGATGACTCAGTTCCATTAAGAGCAGTGAGTTAAGAAGATGACATAAGAGTGTCTTACGGGCTGTGTTCTTCTGCAGCTTCCTCAGGGATCGGACCATGCCTCTGTAGCCCTCGTAGCTCTTATCGTTCTGGCTGTACAGCAGAATCTTCTTGACGTCGGTGATGAGACGGGAAATTCTGAGGATGTGCACAGACAAAGATGAGACTCTCCAGCGATGTGTAAAGCTATTATGCCACACATTTGACGTAGCGCGATAGTCTTGAACAAGGAATGAGAATGAAATGATCTGTATTTGGACTCACATAGAATCGTTGAAGTTTCCGACCATCCCGGGGGTCTCTCCGGGTGTAGGAGAGCGGAAGCAGGGGTTGTTGGCGTTGCAGATGATGCCCTGTACCCACGGCAGGGTACCAGCTGAGGGCATGGCCTTGTTTGGGAAATGACCTGCAATGAAAAAGAGAAATGTACTTTTTTACACAAAAGACAACGAGACACTTTAAGACAACACACAAGGCCAATGTCCTTGGGTGACAACTATGTAAACTCCAGACCATATACAATTGGTCATATTGAGGTCTTATCTTTATGATGAACTCTTATCAGCTGACAGTCCAGCTACTGCTGTAATTCACTGGGGTTAACAGGATTACAGTAACACCTGCCATATGATAAGTAACACAGGTCAAGAATTTGACCTACTGCAAGTTTATAGATGATTTACTTTATTTACAAAATAGAAGACATAAGTGTACATTTGACATATTTTTTCAACATTCACATTGAGTTAAGAGCTGTGAATTTGCAAATGACTTTAACTTTATTGTTTACTTTAACTTTATTTGTCACGAGTAACATTTCCTGTAAGAACAAATATTGACACAAATCCTCCAGTGTCTGGAACACGACTGGGAAATATTTAACAACTCGGATGTGCCAAGAACACATATAGCAAGGCCACGTATTATGAAATGATCAGAAACGTGGTTAAGTTACTTGAGAAACACTTACATTGGTGTTGCTCGTAGGGAGGGTAATGCATTCGAACCGAAATCAAGATGAAGAAGATAAACAGTGGCCAGATGATCTCAATCAACAGCTGGAGCTGTAGGAAAGACACAGAACCCTCAATCAAAGACACTTGAGTTAATCAACACACAGTGGTGACTTTGTACTTGTTTAACTTTGTACATGTGTATGTGTGTGTGTGTGTGTGTGTGTGTGTGTGGGGGGGGGGGGGGTCTGTCAGCTGTTTGCCTGTGTAAACTGTAATCCCACCAGTCTGGGGAAGAGTATATGGGTTAATAAGGGGAGACACAGAGAAGTGTGTGGGCTTCACGGGACTATGGGCCGCTCCATCTGCTCCATATGGTCTCTGTGCCTCAGCTGCCTGCTGAAGAATTAACCACAGAGCGCACATGCCACGAGGATAAAGAATAAGGACAGTGTCTCATGTCCCACATCTCTTTGTTGGGAACAAGTGGCCTGGAAGTCACATCACCACAGCCACTGCCTTCTTGTGATGGACAAATGACCTAATTGTATGTAGATAAGGTGGGCCACTCAAGCATAAAGGAGCGCTATGTCAGAGCCCAGAAGTGGCTTTGACTTACATTTGTGTGACTGCGTGGGCACCAGCCAGAACAAAATGGATGCTGAATGATAAAACTCACAAGGAAATGTGTCACCACCATGTATTTGAGTCAAAATACTCTCTTTTTGTGTTTAGGTCACAGCCAAGTCCCATGTTCTCCTTCCTACGCACTGAATACATACATAATGGTACAGAATAGCCACACAATAGAAGCCACATTTTTATTCCCATAGTCAGTCATTAAAGGTTCCCATTTCTGCAGAAAAAAGAAAAAGGGCAAAAGGAGGTTCTCTACAGTGTTTTAAAAATCCACATAACTTCGCCAACCTAGCTTTGAACATTTTAGCACTCAATTTGCCTCCTGTGTGAAGCATGCCCTGCTAATATGTAACACAGCTATATTTTTCTCAAGTTTGAACCACTGTAAAATAATAATTAACACTTGAATAAAGAGCCATGGATGACACCGGGGGGAGGGTTGTTGTATGTGAGCTATATGCTGTGATGCTGATGTGAGTCACCGGTGAACAGTAACGGTCCTGGGGCTTACCGTCTGTCTCCGTCGATAAGTGAAGTTTTTCCAAAGCAGCAAGCCCAGCTGAGTGGAGACGGCCATGGTGCTGTCCTCCTCACTGAGCCCACTCCTCACTACAGGACACACAAGACCGAGGGGGAAGCCAGTCAGTACAGCAGCACTCTAGACACACTGTATACAGCGCTTCCACAAACGCACTTCAAAAAGTCATCTAGAGCCAATGGAGTAAAAACACATTTTAAAAGATTTCAAGTAAATTTTGATTTTTTTTGTCTAATTTTGGGAGCAATTTGATCTTTTTTCCTTCATTTAAATGTAAAAAGAAAATTTAAAAGAAAATTTGACATATTTCTAGATGATTTTTTGCAGTGTGCCAAATAGCACCAACGATAAGAACAACAACTCTGCACCAAATAATCCACTCGATAAAACAAATAGGAAAAATAAATAAACGAGAACTGGGCGCCAAAGGTCTACTGTGTAAAAGTGCGATACGATATTTTTCTCCGAAAGTTTTACAATTCTACACAATTAAAACCTCAAAAACTAACATTTTATTGTGAGACGGAGCTTGCTTTAAGGTTCCAGACTAAATACAGGTGTGGGGGGGAAAGGTTTACACCTCTCTTAAAATAACCTAGTTGAACGTTTGGTTGAACTGACCTCGATGAAAACAGATTGGACATGCCTGGTCTAAGCCGTTTACATCATTTTGGCAGCAAATTTTAATTTAGTTTTAGTCTTTTGACGAAAGTTGAACTGACTTTTAGTCAAGATTTAGTCAAAAAAGTCTTAGTTTTAGTCTAATTTGAATCAACAAAAATTCCACATAAATTCAGTCGACTAAATTTGAAATAGCTTGAGTAAACTTTACATTTGTATTATTATTGTCAGACATATTTAATATTCTCTGCTTCATGAAGCGTCACATGATCAAAGCACAGAGCTGTTCCTTTGGCAATGAATTTAAATTATACAAGGCTCTGTCAAACTGGAGTCACTGAAGTTTGGATCATTTTAGTCTCTTCTTTTCATTTTTATTTAAGTCTTTTTTTAGTCGACGGAAATATCTGGAGATTTTAGTCATAGTTTTAGTCTCATTAACTAACTTAGTTTTAGTCTAATTTTAGTCAGCAAAAATATTACTGTGACTAAAATTATGACATCGACGGAATTAACACTGGTCTAAGCCAAAGCAACATTGAGACTTTTCCAAACTGCTCTTACAGTAACTCTAAAACTATGCCCAAACAGGCCTAAACTACTAGCCACTATAAGTTATATTATATTCATGTAGTTTCTGTAAAAAAGCCACAACATATTATCAAACTACCGATCAGAAAGTAAGTTAAACAGAATAATGTAACACCAGGACCCACCTCTGACAAGCAGCAATGTTAAAACAGCAGCCTGCGCCTCCGCTAAAGTGTAAAGTGAAGTGTGGGCGACCCGGGTCCCTCTCAGACCTACTTTAATGTGTACCCATCAGGCCAAAGGTCGTCGGACCATGATCACGGCTGAGTGGGCAGTTGCAGAAGGGGCGGAAAGTTATTTGAGATCCTGTTAATCATGTTGTGGTGTGACCAATGTCCACCAGGTAAATGCAGACGTATAGATTTAATGTGAGGTGAGTGGAGATGGTGGCTCAATCAGCTAAATCAGGGTTAGGGAACCTATGGCTCGGGAGCCAGATGTGGCTCTTTTGATGACTGCATGTGGCTCTCAGATAAATCTTAGCTGTCCTTTCTAAACAAAATAAGTAATAGCTGCTCAGATCTCACATGTTTTAGTCCATATTTTCTATTTTATAACCACCTCGCTCTTGTTTTGTATTTTGTTTAGTATTGTGACAGGGGCATATTTTATCATTAAGCAGCTTTGGAAAACTGGAAAGCATTACAACTTTATCCTAAAAAAACCAGATCATAAATACTGCCTAATAAATGTATTATTTTAAAAGCAAATGGTTACACCCCTAATAAGAACTATTTTATGTACTGGAAAACTCTATAACAACTTTGCTAAAAAAAATAAAGAATAAATTCAGAGACTTAAAAATTCACACATTTAGTTGTATTTAAAGCAAAAAAAATATTGTATGGCTCTCACGGAAATAAATGTTAATATATGTGTCTTTTTTTGGCTCTTTTAGCTAAAAAGGTTCCCGACCCCTGAGCTAAATCATTCCAAATGTATTGTTCTTTTAGCAAATGGCATAGTCTTGGAAGACATGGGACAGCATCTCTGTCAAGGACTCAGAATGCAGCAGATACATCCTGGACTCATTCAAGATGTCGTCTCAAAAACAGTCTTACATTGTTGCCAGCACTGTATGTGGGAAAAGGGTCTTGGGCAAACAATTTAGCTGCACTTTGTAACTTTAGTAAGAGCGCTGAGGCTGATAAACAATGGTGCAACAGCAGTTACTTTGAGGTAACTGAACTAACCCTTGTTTTTTCTCAACTAATGTGACTGTCACTGTTATACTGTCTCAGCTGCTGGAGGAAAAAGAGCACCTTGATATTATTGCCACTACATAATTAATAAATATAATAAATCAAAGGTAAAACATTTGAGAAATAACATGAATAGATATATCTGTGGCATCTCTCTGTCTCTCTTTTTCGTGCTCGCTTCTTTTCCTTCCTTTTCCAGTATCATTCATCAAGATAAACAAGTGGATCCATCGCCTCCATTTTGAGTCAACGACCCGTTTCATTCAGAACCAGGTGTTTGGCCAGAACTGATCTTTTCACATACGAACACGACCCCGAAGACTTGTCTCAAATGTTATTTTTTTATTTGTTTTATTTGTTTTATCGTCCGTGGGGAAATAAAGCCTGTTTGTCACAGTTCTAAAACCTCCAGAAAGGAAAGCAGCGCAGCTCTCTCAGATTGTGCGTTGTTTTCTGTTGCTGATGGTGCAGAGCCAGTGCGCCCCTAGTGGTCATCAGATACACTATCATTTTATACTTGTTTACCATCATTTCTGAATCACGTGTAATATGCCTTTTTTTCCCCACAAGCTTCCCTTTTTTCACCAAAACGGGAGATTGCAGACAATAAACAATAAAATCCGTATGTCAATGGAAAGTGTAGTGTTTTATGGAGAGATCCAAATGGTTTCAGTCGCAAAGCATTAAGAGAAAAAAACATAATCTTACACCGCACAATCCTTTAGGCTTGTTTTGCAGAGCGATCGAGGCAGTTTAGTTTGCGACATTGATTTTAACTCTCCGAATACGATGCCATGTGGGGAATGGAGTGATGCCTTTTTTTTTTTTTTTACAGACGACAAACCCAGCATCTTCATCTTTCCAAAGACTTCAACTCTTGCTCTTCATTGTTCCCCAGAACCTGGGTTACTGTCGGTCATCGGGTTTTGCGACGCTCAACTACAGCCACGTCAATAGCCCGCAAAGATACACTGTAACCGGAACATGAACGGGGCTACAAAATAAAAGCACCAAGAACTGGCTACAAAATGCGCAGCTAAAGAAAAATATATACGACCAAAAAGCTGCGTTTGGTACATGGGATATTTAAGACAGGGTGTTTTAAAGAGAATTAATCCATATGCAACCACGCTGAAATCTTATAACAACAAGGCTTTTGGTCAGAATGAAGTGTGCGCAATAACAGGCTTTTATTTTGTACTTCTCAGACAGGAAGTTAAACTGTAACTGCAATGGGCTTCACCAATTTTATTCACAAAAGGCAGACGGTCAACGGGAGAATAAAAACACGGTGAAACACAAACAAATTGACAGAAAATGTTACTAAAATTTCGCCTGACAATAAAACTCTTCTTCGTGACGCCGTGCCCATTCAGCGCACAACGTGACAAGCCGAACTTAACCAGCGCCGAGTCACACAAAGGATATCAAAAATAACAATCTCTTTTCGAGTTTAAAGTGAACTATCCAAAGCAAAAACCACTAAAACATCTGTACCAAGCGTTGTGGTCGTATTCGTCATCATGACATCCCGCTGCACAAAGTAACCACACGTTTTTCGTTGAACAAAGAAACTCTCAAATCAGCCCGAAAATTAGAAATAGTCAAAACTCACCTAGCTTGTCCCAGATCGCCTTGTAATGTCCACTCGCCCTGTTTTCATTAATAAAAAGTGTCAAAACAAAGCAATTGTGGTCAAATAGCTCCTGTTGTGGTCCTGGTTAAGCACGTCTCGGCGTCTGGTAAAACGGTCTTTTTTTTGCCTGGGCCAGGGTTTTATAGTGCGCGTCTGTGCGGAGCGAGCGGAGGAGAGAGGCAGAGGTAACTAGCGGTCATCCCTTTGTTGGTGCTCCATATAAGGGAAGCACGTGCGGAGTCAAAACATCTCTTAAAGGGACACACACACCAAACATAATTCACTTTTACACAGAAATACACATTGTTTCATGACTTTGTATTCATTTGTACAGATAATATATTAATTGATTGCTAAAATATTATGAACATGCGAAATTATAATAAAAGTCTTCAAAATCATCAACTGGACTAGGTTGTTTGACTTCTCACAGGCAGTGATGCCAGTAACTTAGTTATTAGTTACTAGTTACTCTAATTTCCCCCCTTTTTGAGGAACGAGTAATCTAACAGATTACTATTTCCAAACCAGTAATCATAAATTACTTTCATCCAAGTCTGTGAGTTACTATTTTGTCATTTTCCTTAGTAATTATATATATTTGCTTTATTCTTGCGAGTCTTGGGAGTGATGCAACGTCTGTGACACATCACATTTTCAGTTGAGGATATGACTCACCAAGAAGAACTGTTAAAATGCACTTCCAATAAAGTGAATATTGGCCGTATCATTTGTGTTGGAGGTGTTGTCGGCAGCTTCTAAAGGTAACTAATAAAGAAACTTGTAATATAACTTTAAAAATAAAGGAATCAGTAAAGTAACTAAGTTCCCAGTCCTTGTTAATGACTTTGAAAACCTTTACTAAGGGAAAGCTCCTCAACGACTGACACTGCTCGAGTCCTGACTAGAACCAGGAAATACGACCATATTAGTCCAGTGCTCAGGTCTCTGCACTGGCTTCATGTCGCAGAGGATAGACTTTAAAACAGCTCTGCTTGTCTCTTCATGGTCAAGCACCAAAGTACATCTCTGACATGTTAGTGCTGTATGAACCATCTCGGGCTCTGAGGACCTCAGGGAGTGGTCTCCAGCTGGTCCCAGAGTCAGGACTAAACATGGTGAGGCTGCGATTCAGTTTTATGCAGCTACAATCTGGAACAGTCGTCAGAAGATGTGAGACAGGCCTCAACTCTGACAATGTGTAAATCCAGGCTGAAAACTTTTCTTTTTAGCTGTGCATATTTCACTGAGAGTATCT
The DNA here is from genome assembly GCA_900303255.1 of Lesueurigobius sanzi. Lineage (NCBI taxonomy): Eukaryota > Metazoa > Chordata > Actinopteri > Gobiiformes > Gobiidae > Lesueurigobius > Lesueurigobius sanzi. The sequence goes on along the minus strand of OMNZ01108856.1, from coordinate 4,724 downwards.
GCACTCTTCACTTTTAATGTCATTAGTTAATGATTATATTTGTTTTATTGATTGATTTTATCTGCTTTCTTGTAAGTTTATGAAATTGTGAAGCACTTTGAATGGCCTTGTGTATGAATTGTGCTCTACAAATGAATTTGCCTTGCCTTGCCACTAAGATGGAAAATAAGAGTGGAAATGCTAAAATGGCCATGCAAATTTGCAGGGGCAGCAATATTAATATTATTGTATTTTTAAAGATAATTACAGTATAATTTTGCTCTATGTGAAAATTTGTTTTGGACTGTGTGCCCCTGACGCTGTGGCCATGGGACCTGCTGCTGTGTTACTCTCTGACTCTCTGACCAAAGACAAAATGTCAACTTGTCATTGCTTCATGTACACTTTTATCACTTTTATACATCATATTTTATAAATCATGTGCAGCCATTGTGTGCAAGTTCACAATGTTATAAGTTAAACATAGCCTATTGGTTCTCAATTGGTGGATCGAGACCCAAAAGTGGGATTTTCAGTGGTGTTTCAGCCTTTCCTTGGAAACTTTTTCAAGAGCGTATAAAAGGAACTATAAAAACCCTATGTTACACTAAATATATATATATATCTTGGCCTTGATTCGACATGAGTAATTTTGTCTTAGTAGTCTGTTTAAATTGTCAAGATTTCAGCTTTATCTGCTTATTTCATGCTTATTCAACACTATTTGTGTGGAAAATGCCATATTTGACATTGTTCAACTTATTTGGGTCACGGCTTGTCATAATATGGTGATGGTGGGTCCTGATGCCGCACCAGTTGAGAACCACCGCTCTAGTCTAGATTATACTGATGTGCACATATAAATATCTTAATAAAAGATGAAGTTTGTGCTATCAGTTTAGAAACCGCCTACAGCCACATTATCATATCACTTTCCACTACGTTCATGACCTGTACTTAACCACTTCTTATGAGTAAACATTTGGAAAAGTGCTAAAAGTATGAACACGTTATATAGTTAAATGCCATGTATTAAAGCTTACTGTCCTTGATGTCCAATGATGAGAGTTCACCCATATCCAGAGGTCGATGGTTTGATTCCCGATCAGTGCATTTGTGCTTTGACACAATGTAACACTTGATAACATTAGAGCAAATCATAAACTGTCACACTCAGGCACATGTCGGCTCTGTCTGGCACTCAATTACACCTTTTAAATAATGGATGTTACAATTTGAAGTTATGACTTATTCCATGTAATATGTAATGCACGATTTAACATTTTAACAATTTTTGTGTGTGTTTTATGTGTGTCTTTCTAATATGGACCTTTTATTCTTGTGTCCAAAATAAAGTATTGAATTGAGCCAGAGGTGGCCATTTGTCAATCACATGGGGGTTATGCATTCCCCGAGATTCAACTTCAAAGGTTTATGTTTGTACTAGAGTGACAGTTCTTTGTTTAAAATACTATTTCTGCTTTCTCTCAGAAATGGGGCTTTGTGATTGAAGTACATGTCACTCACGCCAACGCTAAAAGCAAGCACATGGTGTGGAGGCAGGTGAGGGGTGGGGGGGGGGGGGGGGAAAAAACTGAAAAAAAAAAAAAGGA
>OMNZ01108846.1:4176-18072 GCA_900303255.1 Lesueurigobius sanzi | reverse complement strand
GGGCTCGCTTAATTGGTCGCTGCCAACAACCTGTTTTCTGTCTATTTGTGCGTCCATATTCAACACAGTGAAAGGGCAGAACGACTGTCTCCATCACTGCACTTGTTCTCGAGGGTAATCCAACTTATTATTTGTCGAATAGATTTGGAAAACAATTCTACAATCGCATGAACGAAGGCCAGAGTAGCTCCAAAGTGTACGTCCCTACAGCAGGTACATCCCGGGTACACGTCCAAAATGGCGGCCTAAGTCAAACTGCGACCCGTGACGACACTGACAAATCATCTATACACTGGACAAAATTAACAAAATATGTTTTTGTAAAATCTTGTCTCGTTCTCGAGAACCCAATCTCGAATCTCGTCTCGTGGGATTTCTATCTCGTCCCACCCCTAATGGCCTGTATCGCATTTCGCAAGTTTATTCAATATCGTGCAGCCCTACTATACGTATTTTAAACTTGATAAACAAGTTAATGCGGTCGTCAAATCTGGCTTTTATCAACTGCGGCTTGTATCCAAAGTTAAACCTTTTTTATTTTTTTTAACTTTTGAATGTGTCGTGCACGCTTTTATTTTTTCGCGATTGGACTACTGTAATGCACTTTATTCAGGGATTAGTCACCGAGCACTTTCCCGCTTACAGCTAGTCCAAAACTCTGCGGCGCGTCTTTTAACTGGGAGGAAAAAACGTGAGCACATCACTCCAATTCTTGCGTCATTGCACTGGCTCCCAGTTCGTTTTAGAATTGATTTTAAGATTTTATTGTTTGTTTTTAAAGCTTTGAATGGACTGGCCCCACAGTACATCTCAGACCTCATCCAGATTTACACTCCTGCGCGCTCTGAGGTCCGAGGGCCAGCTCCAGCTCGTGGTGCCTAAGGCGAGATTTAAAACCAGGGGGGACAGGGCCTTTTCTGTGGTCGGCCCCAGACTCTGGAACGCCCTGCCCTTCCACGTTCGAACTGCTCCCACTGTGGAGTGTTTTAAGTCTCGTCTTAAGACCCACTTTTATTCTCTGGCTTTTAACACGGCTTGAGTTGTGTGGTCCTCTGTGTTTTTTTTTTGTTTTTTTATTTTATTTTTTTTATTATTGTTTTACTCTGCTTTTTAAACTGATTTTATTATTTTTTTATCTTACTGTTTTTTATTTATTTATTATTGTTATTTTATTGATTTTTTTTATTTTTTATTTATTATCTTGTGTCTTTTGCTTTTTATCTTTTGCCTGTGCAGCACTTTGGAAACTTTTAGTTGTTTAAATGTGCTATACAAATTAAGTTGGATTGGATTGGATTGGATTACGATTGATTATCTTCTTGATTGATATCTTGCTAAATTAATGACTCAAATTACAAATAGAACAAAGAATGGACCATTGGAATAGTTTATTTATTGCACTTTTAACACGTCTTGGAATGTGATTTTATTGTCTTCTTGTTCTTCTATACACATAGACTTTTCAATTTTTTTTTTTTTATAAATTTTTAAAATTACCCCTGAAACCAACAGCCAACAGCTCTTAGGATAAGGAGCGAAACGTCCAGTTCTGTCCAGAGTACAGATGCTGAAATAGAGAGCCTTTTTCTACAATGGTTTAACCCCTGTACGATTGAGAGCCTACACAAATCAAATAAAGAAATTGTGGCCGTAGTTTGAGTCTTTTTGCACTTCAAATAAAAAATAATAATCTAATCTTAAACGCCATTAGATGTTTTTTTCTTAATTTAAGTGGAAAAATACTTGTCCCACTGGCAAATTTTCAACTTACCACCTCAAATCACAGGAAATACTTGTTTAAAGAAAATGATGTATTACTTTTTGCAGTGTAGTCTGTTTAAATGGTCAGGAGTCTACCTTTATAGACTTTTTTCATGTTTTTTCAACAGTATTTTTGTGGGAAAATATCTTAGTTTACTTTAATAAATTCTTTCTTGGATCAGGGCTTGTCATCCCTTGGTGATGGCTGGTCCTGACGCCATACGAATTGAGAACCACTGAGTTTAGTCCACGGAGAGTACTGCAGGCCTGGCTAATGGTGGATTCTTCAAAGACCTGCAGGGGGGGGTAACATACATGCCCCTATTATTTCCTCTGACTAGGCTGGTGATCTGGGATTTGGATTTCACCCTTAGGTTACCATTCCATACCAAGATGAACTGTGTCTAGGGCTAGTTTGCATCTGCAGAGCCCTGGCAGAATACTGCGTAGAACAACCCACAAACATTAAATGAGAGGAGACACACGACAAAGGGTCGAGCACAGAGACCACACGAGGACAGTATCATGCAGTAAAATCAGACTTAGACCATCCCGCCTGCAGACAAACACAAAACATCACAGTCAAAGTCGGTACAAAGCCTGTACCATGGGGATGTGGACCTAAAAGAGAAACCACATTTGTGATTAATGGCTGCGGTGCCACATTGCAACCATCACCTGACCCACAATCCACCACCATCATGTCTAATGCCTGGTTACTGACAACAAGAGACATTTGTTTATTTGTTCTAATCGTTATGTGTGTTATCCCTTTGGTTAGTGATTACAGTTAATTGTACTATATTATACTGATCAACAATAATGGACTAGATCAGTGGTTCTACCTTTAGGACCCACCTACACAAAACACCTACATTTGTTGGCTACAAATGGCAGCTCATAAGATTCTAATAATCACAACACAAACACGTTGAGAATGAGTCAAACCAAAGAGTACCTGTGTTACAACTCTCCCCACTAGCGGGGTGGGTTGTAACACATACTTAATCATGTGTTACTACCATCCCTGCTCCTAATGCTCAGCTAACTGTAGTAGCAAACCAGCCTGAAAAAAGAGGCAGAAATGATCATATTACACTTATCTGGACTCTGATTGGTCAAAGTGGTGCTGTAACAACATCTCCGGTCTCCCCTAAATTTGAAGATTGCCAGTGGGTCAGTTTTTATGCCTAAATTAAGAACATCTCATTGCACTTAAAATTAGAAAATAAAGCTAATTTTACTTGAAATAACATGTTTGTTTCTCATTGTAAATCCAATGAGAAACAAACATGACTGAAAATAGCTTGAATTAAGGCCATAAGCACTTCATTTTTGTAAATGAAGCTCATCACAAGATATTATTTTGCAATGGAATATAAAAAGATTTCCAGGAAAAGGCTCGCCAGGGCTGGCCCAGCCTAATAAGCAGACTATGCAGCTGCTTAGGGCCCCGAGACCTCCAGGGGGGCCCCAATATTGCATAGACTTGTACTACGGGCGCCTCTAAAATTTCCCCCAAATGTTGAATGTCTCCTCAAAATTACTAGTACACAAAATTGGTGTATTTGCCCTTGATTTGAGTAACTCATTTCAAGAATTCTGCCAGTGGGGCACATTTTTTTACACTTAAATTAAAAAATAAATAAATAAACATCAACAACATTCTTATGTCAAGTAAATTAAGATTTTTTTTTTTTATCTAATGTTGAGTATGACTAGATATTTGTTTAAAAAAAAAAACGTACCCCACTGACAAACATAGTCAGGATGAAGGATGGGGGAGTTGACTCTGTGTTTCATTTATTGGAATATACACAGCATTTATCCAAAAGGAAATTTAAGTAGCGAGGGCCCCATGACATGATTCCGCTTAGGGCCCCGTGAATGCTTGGGCCGGCCCTGAGGCTCGCGACCCGCTGAAAACCGCTCCGTGACCACTTTTGGGTCCCGATCCACCAGTTGAGAACCACTGCCTCAGATCACTGGGCTCTGGCGCTGAGCCCACTCCAGTTTTCCTCCCCACACTCGATCAGGAGCCAGGCCTTACCTTTTCTTACCCCATGCTGTAACTTCCCCTGTCCCTCTCGTAACCATGACGACGTCTTGTGTGCAGCAGCTCTGATGATGGAGGAGCTGAACCCTTACACAAAGATCAGCCCGGCCCGCAGCTCGGAGCGGCAGTCGGCGGGGGCTGTCATGGGCGTCATCTTCCTCCTGCTCATCATCATGGCTCTGCTCAGTCTGTTCGTGTGGTACCGGCAGCGGCAGAGGGACAAAGGCCAGGACATCCAGCCCAGCGTGTCCTACTCTCAGGCAATGCACATCACCAACACTGACTACTCCCTGTCCGGTGAGACCCCTCCTCAAATATGCATGAAATCTGCTCAGCGTTAGCGCCTGGCCATGACTACAGATGGGCAGGAACAAGACAGCATTACAGACTGTGGGCTCAGAAAGTTTACAGACATATTCCACTCACAGTGCTTAATGTATTAGACCACAAGAAAACATAAATAACTTAGTAATACATAAAAAACAAACTATTTCATTGTTATTCATTAAGAAAATAACCAATTGGAATAACAAAATAGTCCTTGTTGACAAATAACCTAAAATATCTATATTTGGCCCTGATAACAGCTTGGATTCTTGCTGGCCTTGTTTTTATGTAGTTTTTATGTCGTTTTATGTAGACTTCATTCTCTGGGAGCATTTCCCTTTGCATTTTTGGAAAACATAAAACTTGAAAATGTATGGATAGCAACAATAGTTATGTTTTAGCATTTAAGATATCGTTTTAATGAAAAGATCTTGGTGGGTTAACCATTATAGAAACATGAAAAGATATTTTGATAAACAGAAATACTGTTAAATTATAGCAGTAGTGGCAAACACCTGATACTGGGTGGTGGTCTAATACTTTTGTTAAGCACTGTATTTGATTGTTTGTGTAGGTTCTCATACTTAATATGGCTTGTTACCTCACTATTGTATTTTGGCCCAGGGTGAGGCAATAGAGAGGTAACGAGCCATATTAAGTATGAATAGGCTAGATGTTCTCCTACCTTTAGCACCAAGAGAGGAGGGACTTAGAGGTTTACTCCTCCTTCTGGTTTACTCTTAAGAGACCCACAGCGTGCTCAAGTCGTTATTAAGCTGATGACGATCTTTGGACTAAGATCGAAACGTCCTACACTTCAACTACAGAGTACAGATGAAGACTGAAGAATTTTTGCCTACAATGTATTTGATTGTGTTTATTTTAATGCCAGACACTGCAGGTGAATAGGGAAAAAAAATGTAATTGCGTGATATCAATTTGAAACTTTTGCTGTGTATTACTGACATAAATATGAGAAAAAAATGTATGTCTTTTTATGTTTGCATATAAAAATAATGAATTTAATATGTAAAAACGACCAAAATTGCCATCGTTTTGTATTTTAGTTGCAAAGGAGATTTGGATATCTTGTTTAGTTCTTGAATAAACTAGTTATTAGTGAATAAATCCGCAAAATTTCAACTTCCGCCTTGTTTTTTAAAGGGACTCTACGGAAGTTAAGATTAAAAAAATAATATATTTTCCACCCCCTACATGCTCCAGCAATGTCCCGCGCTGTACTGTGAGCCCACACCTATCCCACTCAATTGCCGCTATAAGCCTGCACCGTCACTCTAAAGTTGCGTGTTCGGGCCGAGGCAGCAGTCATTCACCAGCTTAACATGGAGACTGCAGTTACGCGGACGGCCAGAGGTGGCAGTCACGAGTATGAAAATAGACAAACTCTGTTGAGTCCCTTTAAGGTTTAAAGCAGTACTAAGTCACTTTCAACTTGTGCTCCCCCTAAAGGTCCATTTGAGTATAGCTCTGTCGTAAACACGCGTGCCCCCCACATGCCCCTCCCCACGGTAGTATGATGTCACCGGGTCAGAGGCAGGCAAACTTGCAAGTATGGTACTCCTTCCAGAGACAGCAAAAGGAGATGACACCTATTTAACCCTCACAGGGACTTAGAGGAGGATATATTAAGGTGAAAATGTTGCAATAAATCAGGCTAGTAGTCTGTCCCCTTAATACACATTTTATTATGTTCTAAAATCTTACTTTTTTCCACCCTTAGTGAAAGTTAGTCACTGCTTACCCAACAATACAAAAAGTAAAATATCATTTCATTGTTGGGGCAGCAGATTCTGTTTATGCTCCGATTTTCACTTGTTGGAAATGAGAGAAAACAGATGGTACAAGTTCAGTAAAGGACACTGAATTATGTATTTCAGAACGCACTTATAGAAATGTAAACTACAGCTTCTATACAGAAAAGAACCCGATTTTGTTATCTGCAAGGACATTATATTAACCAAATTGTGGCAGCTTTTGTGGAGTGATTTATTTGGGTTTAGTTGTTGGCAAACCTACAAGTAACTCTTTTTACTGTCATGTTCTGTAAGATGGATGTGAGTATGAAAAGCATGCCTTTCTAACAGCGATATAATATACTATTTTGGGCCAGAGAATTATTTGCAAAGAGAGGAACGCAGTGTTGAACAGAATTCAGACGCATTATGTCTTATAGATGGCCTTTGGTGCCCATTGCAGCCATAACCGTGTGTGAAAACCATTTTGGGCTTTTGTATTTGTCAGAGACAGTAACTCAAGGATTCTATGGACTTTTCCAGCCTCAAGATTCCACCTAAATGACCACCACTAATGCTTTTCGATTTTATGACCTCTTTTTATGTAGCTGAAATGTCCTGGAGGATTGCAACAATATTTTAATCTAAACATAAAAGCTAAATTGAAGTGTGTATTCTGCCTGACTGAGGTGTTAAAGAATAACTCACAGTGAGGAGATCCTCCGAACGTTCATAAGTTTTTAATAGCTGGTGTGATCACCTATGTACTATGAGGAGCTCTCCCATCTCTTTTTAATATTTCATAATGTATTTGTGTATAATAATGTTCTGTCTCAGAGGCAGAATAAAATACAACTTGAGCTCATTAAAATTGCAGCCTGGTCAGCCAGAGTGATTCACTTCTTTGATAAAGCAGTGTTCAACTTCAGGAAGTGAAAACCTGGTGTATGCTAATCTAGTCTATTCAGCCAGATGACAAGCAGGCGTGATTTTGGTGCTTTCCACATGAGCGTGATCAATAGACGGGATTAACCGAGCAGAGAAGCGCATGGACGGCTTAACACACGGCTTAATGTGTGCAAAAACATAACATTTAACAAGAAATATTACCCATCTTCTGCCTTATCAACAGGCGAACTACTAAACTATTTTAATAAGAGGTTTTAAAGGGTAGAAAGTCCGCTCTGAAAGATACGTGATTTGAGCGTCTTCAGTCTTATGTGTTTAAGTGCTGTGTTTCAAATCTGTGTCTGTGATTGGAGCGATATGAACAAAAACGGGTAATGACAGTCTGAGCACACGCCCAGACTAGGCTGGTTCACAACATAATGGTAGTCATATCAATGAAATACTCATGAGCAGAAAAACAACAACAGAAAATAGGTGAAAAGGTGAGAGAATTTTCGACATACAGTTGTAGCCACAATTATCAGCCCCCCTTATAAAATTAGACATCACTCTTGATTTCTCCATGAAAATGACCATAAACAATACGTGCTTGTTTGTCTGGAAACACTAGAAAGACAATGTCCAATAAGTTTAAATAAGATATTTTATTGTTTACACCAAGTTTAAACAAAAAAGGGCAAAAATGGTACTTCTAAAATGATTAGCCCCCTGGTCGTTTATAGTCAATAGTAGGCAAAAATTCTTCAGTCTTCATCTGTACTCTGTAGTTGAATTTTTGCCTACGATGGACAACTCCTGTACGACTGAGAACCTACACAAATATAGTCAATAGTGTAGCCTTTTTGAGCCACAACTGACAACAACCTCTTTGAGTAGTTGTTAACTAGGTTTGCACACGTCTCCTGAGGGATATTGGCCCATTCCTCCATTGCAAATTGTTCTAACTGGTCCAAATTACATGGTTTCTGAGCATGGACATTCACATTCAGCACCCGCCACAGATTCTCTATAGGATTGAGGTCTGGGCTCTGTGCGGGCCACTCCAACACCTTGGTTTTGGTATCCTTAAGGAACTTTATATTTCATATAAAGACAACCTAAACATGTATTTTATATGCCACAATGTACCAAAAGCTTCTAAATAGCACTGGGGAATGTTTGATAAGATCAATTTTCATCAAAGTTGCAAACATTTGCATGAAATTTGGGAAAATGTTCCAAAATTTAAGGGGGGCTAATAATTGTGGCTACCACTGTATTTTTGTTGTTGTTTTTCTGCTCATGAGTAAGTCATTGATATGACTCTACTACAGCATTCAGGTGATACTAGTTCAATTTATTATGAAAATAAAGAGTCCAAGGACTTGATGGTGAATCATAAGGAGGTGTTTTAGAAGTAGAAAACAAAATAAATACCAGGCGAAAATAATACAAAAAAATGCCCCTAGACCATTTCAAAATTGTGAAAAGGTGTGCCACCCCTAAATGTGCAGCAATCGACTTGGTACAGATGCTTACAACATCAATTGAAACAAGGCAGAAAGTGATCAGGATGAATGAGAGTGTGATTGTGTGTGTACGAATGTGGAACAACGTATGGAAATTAGCCCAAGGCTACAATCCGGAGTGGTGTGTTTACATGCATGTGTCTCATGTGTGTTCATTAACATGCACTGTCCCAAGCAAATAAACAATAAAATCTGGCATAATTTGGTGAAAATGTATTTTGTGAACCACCCTAGCCCAGAAACTCCTTCTTTTGAACAGAAAGCAGGAGTCTGGCTGACCAGGCTAATCCTAACCCAGGCAAACTAAAGCTGAGAAAGTCTATAAACTTATTGGTCCAGTTTTAGTGAAGCAAGATCTGGGTGAAACCAAAGTGACAGTTGGATTTCATGATTACTGGTGTTTGATATGCAGTAGGTGGATAAAGCAGCAGCCTTGATGACTGGTGGGCCCTGTGTTTCAGAGTGTGGCAGTACTGTGGCCATGCGCTCCAGCCCCTCAGAGGTCGCCCCGGGGCAGAACAGCAGTGGAGCTCCGTGTTTCTCCAACCCCAGCTACCACACTGTGGCCCAGTGCAACGTGGTGTCCACCATCTCCAGCGGGCTGGACGGTACTCTCACCCTGAAGGTCAGACTAGGATAGTACTTTACAGCATTTAGGCATGATTGAATATAGATAGCACTTTAGAACATTTAGGCATGCATGATTAAATATACAATAGATAGTACTTTAGATCCTAGAGTCCTGAGGGTAGTTTTGGACCACCTCAGGCCTGAATGATTATCAAATGATGATACTGACTCCATATTACCTCTAAAGCACTAACACTCGTCTCTCTTCGCAGTCGAGCACCCTGAAAGGCAGAAACGGATCCGAATGGAGGGCGTACTGCAACCTGAACGACATAGGTCAGTCTTGCCGCCCTCTTCGGGGGACTCGCCGCGCTCCTCGCTCCAAGGTCGCAGGCTTATAGACTGCCGGACATAAGCCTCCGTGAATGAAGATGAAGCCGGCCGTTCTAGTTAGACACAACCTTTGCACCGAGTTTGATAAGATATTCGAGTGGAGCGGTGGAAACGACGTGCCGGGGTGAACGGGGGCCACCAGGAACTCATTAGCTCCAACTATAGTGGACACATTCTCTCAATGATGGTGTGCGCCAGGTCAAATAATGCACAGGGTACGTGGCGGATGATGGTAAATTTCGTCTTTATGAAATATTAACTCCGGAGACGGTAGCAGGTAAATGAAAAAAGTATTTTCTAGCCATTCATTCTTGTAATACATGCAAAAATTATACAAAAATATCCTTTTTTATTGCAACATTGATATGCAAGTTCCATATCATTCCAACTAGGCGATTATCGATTAATCATTTAGCTGCAAAGGGAGCATGGAAATTATATTTTTATTGACTTTTTATCGACAAAGTGACGCTATTTGAGGACATTTGACAAAGTAAACTTGAAGGTAATGTCTGTAAGATGCTCTTCGTACAAGTCTCACATGTGAACATTTGAAAGCTCAGAACCTCCAGAATTCATCCTGGGATGGTGAGAGAGAGTTCCTTTCGGGTTTTGCCATAGAATCTGTCAATCAGAGTTCATTCTGCTCTGATTAGATAATGGTCTTTATATTTATCTAATATCTGGGACAAAGAGAGGTCAAAAACTAAATCTTATATTCCATACACCAGGCTTTCCCAAACTTGAGAGTGTGGCGGCCTCCTTATATATTCAAAGACCTCTTGGGGCCCCCGATCATAAGAATTTACACTAATTAAAAGAAAATGTAATTGTTTTCCAATGGCTTTTGCTCAATTTATTATTTAAATATACAATACAAGCAAACAGTGACAGTACAGACAATTACATCCTATATAAACAAATTCATATAAAGTTAATTATACACTCATTTTATTTTGATGTGATTGATTTGTGGACAACCTTTGGAGGGGCCCCGGACCCCACTTTGGGAACCGGTGCCCTACACACCAAGAGTTTTGTCATTAAAAAAAAAACACTTTTATCTAATTCTTGCTCTGTTATATCCCTGAAACGATTAATCGAGTACTAAAAGAGCTGACAACTATTTCAATGACAATTCATCGATTAGTTATTTCAGCCCTAATTCCAACATACACAATTTAAAGTCCCTCTCCAAATAAAATAATGGATACACATTGATCTGGCTATGAGAGATCTGAAGAAGAACTTAGCTGAACTTGAATAAGAAAGGCATAAATATCAAGGGAAAAAAATAAACTCATGACTCATGGGCTCATTTTTATAATAAGTTATTATGTGTAATTTGTGGGCACAAGCTCCTCCCACATAAGTGAGCACATTTGGAGCTTCCTGGTGTGAATTAGCATCCGTGTGCTCATCAAACTCCATGTGGCCTCAGCCCCTGCTCCGCTGAAAAGCAGCTCTCCGTCCAGCCGCTCGGTGAAGATGGTGTTGATCATGATCTAACAGGCGGTTTTGTGTTTCAGAAGTGCAACAGGGAGACACGGCCACTGCACAGAGGGGACCCAGGAAAGGTACGATTTATATTATTTAGAGGAGGCCTGCTTTTGCTTACTTACATGTTATAATGGTGTCTCCATCAAAAATATACTTGTTTGTTTCACTTGCATTATCACTATTCATTTTGCGTACTAATATCACCCTCTTACAGGATCAGGCTTATTCATCTTAAAAACAGGCTTAAAAAGGCTTTCATTCAGGTCTGTGCCTTGATATTGTACGTTTTAGTAATTGAAATAATGACTGTGAGGGTTACATGGTTGCTCTTAAATACTAGGGCCAGATCTGGTGAGGATTTGGCCTAGAGCGCCCTCTGCAGCCAAGAGTGGGAACAATTTGTTAAAAATAAACTTGCTCTTAGGTCGACAACGTGGTGAGCAGCGCAATAGAGCTGCTGTGTCCAGGCTTTAAGCACAGAACGGCTCAGACCAGCTCCAGAATTGGATTATTGGCTTTAAAAATGTGGAGGACAGTTTGGGGGTTTGACCAATCACGTAATTGTACCCAGGAAATCCAAAACGAAGCGGTCAACATGAAACAACCAACGCAAACAGGATTCATGCAAAACTGCGTGAATGAAGTGAGATACTGCTCCAGGTTCTGTTTTTGATGAGGAAACGTTATAACATGGATTTAAGCTAGATTTTGCATGACAATCATAGATTCACAGGCGTACCCATCAAACTCCTTCTCCTCCATAAATCAGGGATGAAGAAGAGTTATTTTTAATTAGGCAACATCAGGCCCGATGACCAAATCCGGCCCTCCACTTCAAAACCTCTGGCCCCAATTATTAAATATTATTGCACACATCAGCAATCAAATAACTGCTTTCTCTTAAAATACTGTCAATTCCCTGGCAAAACTCCCCATTACGTCATATACGATGTACAACATTGGCATTTGTACAAAGTAGTCTGTCCCTCCACCAAACAAACTTAGTTACCCCCACCATACACCATCATTCGACTTTTTTACCATTGAATTGAATATACTTTATTGATCTCACGGAGGAGAAATTCATTCAGATGAGAGAGCACCATGGCAGCGCCACTCTTGTTCTTGTTTCAGCTTGTTTAGGTTAAGGTTTACTTTATTATATGTATATTATCAATTTATCTATCTATCTATTCACCTTATTCAGGAAGTTGCAATGGGGGCCGCCATTTTGTGTTTCTGGTCAAACTGCAGGTCTGTCTTGGCTTTGTTTTTTGTTATTGGTGAAACATGTAACATTTGCAACTAACCACTGTGTAAATAATATATCCATCAGCTTTGGTCCTTTAGAGTTCCTCACAGACACTTTGCCAATTATAGTCACAACAAAAAGTAAGCGATTAAATCTCTAAAAAGTTATTTTAGGTGACTTTCTTATGTCGTCCTCCCACTGAAACTAAACCTGAGCCTCACAAACGTTTTTTGTGAGTTTTTGTGAGTTCCCATTTTATTTTCTTCACTCTCTTACATTGACAACAATGGAAATCCCAGCTCACAGGACGTGCTAATAAAAACAGGAAATGCTTTTACAACAAAAGTGGGCGGGGCAGAATACGGTGGCTAGAGTTTGGGAAAATGAATGAATGAATAATCTTTATTGTCATTGCAACAAGTACAATGAAACTGTACTGTAAGTCCAGTTGGTGTATTCCAAAAGGAAAAAAAAAAGTTAAAAGGCAATTAATTCTTTAAAATGACAAATGCACTTGGATAAAAACTGTTCTCAAATCTCTTTGTCCTGGTCTTAATGGACCTGTGCCCACTGCCTGAAGGTAGTCATTGAAAGAGGGAGTGTCCTGGATGTGAGGCGTCCCTGATGATGGTTTGGGCCTTCTTGAGGCAACGTGAGCTGAATAGCTCTGTCAGAGAGAGGAGAGGGCAGCCAGTGATCTACTGATCCACTGTTGCCATGGAACTCCGCCATGTTTGCAGCTACAAGCAAATGTTATCATAGGCTAACATTGGCTAGAAACATTATAAAAAGTGGAGAAATGAGCTGTGGAACAGCTCCGTTAGCTGCTGAGTCTGTTGGTAAATACATCTACCACACTGGAGTGTCAAAATGATTTTATATGAATGATAACTCCAGCATTTTACCTTTTAAAACCTCCATTGGTTTATTATGGAAAAAAACCTGCTGCAAATCCCACAATGCTTCGCGATATGACATCACGATGCTGAACTCTATACTGGACCACTGTTAGCATGACCCTTCACCGTTCTCTTTCTTGCTCTAACTTCCAGTAAATCCTAGGTATGCGCTGTGTACAAACGTGACATCTGCGTTGTATTGTCCACATCTGGCCACCCCTCACTCTCCAGCCACCACCGATCACACGCAGTGACACGCACCACCGATCACACGCAGTTGCGTTAGCGGCTGCCATGACACCGGCACTTATGACCGGATCCAGCATAGACCCATTTACTTTATATCCTTCAATTTCATTTAACAGCTAAGTCAATATTTAAATTAAGCTCGTAACGAATTATACGGCGCCTCATATTTCCTTATCATCGCCCCATTCTATTTTCACGCAGACACTTTTAACGATTTGGCCATAATTGTACATAACGCTGCGCTGCTACCCCTCGTGCCAGTGCGAGTGCTCACTCCTTGCACCACTTGTCGACTTCCATTCCCGAGCCAAATCCCATATGTTCATATTTCTGTGATTTATGTGAAAAGTGGGTGCTCCCTGGACCGGAGCACCGAGCGGGCCAGGTTTTGTTCCAGCGGTAATTGCTCTCTGTGGCTGCGTGCCCGATCCGTCATTTACTCCATCGCGCCGACCGAGGGAGGGGAGCAAGGGGGCACCCCGGGGTCCGCTGCCCGCTCTAATGAGGCTCTTATCAGGAAGATGAGACCGGCACCTCACCTGGCACCCCCCCCCCCCCCCCCCCCCCCCCCCCCCCCCCCCCCCCCCCCCCCCCCCCCCCCCCCCCCCCCCCCCCCCCCCCCCCCCCCCCCCCCCCCCCCCCCCCCCCCCACCCCCCCCCCCTCCCCCCCCCCCCCCCCCCCTCTCCCCCTCCTTTCCCCCTCCTCTCCCCCTCCTCT
>OMNZ01108845.1:72297-90560 GCA_900303255.1 Lesueurigobius sanzi | reverse complement strand
TGATATTGATTTGTTTTTGTCCATACCAACCTTTGCGATGACTATTGTGATATTGGGTGTTATATATTTATTTTACTTTACTTTACTTTACTTTACTTTACTTTACTTTACTTTACTTTACTTTACTTTATTTTGTTTTGTTTTATTTTATTTTATTTTACACACAATAACAATAATTTACTTTTCACTTTTCTTTTCACTTTTCTAAACAACAGTTACAAAGTGCCAAAAGACAGTCCTGTATTTCAGCTGAAGTGAGTTTTTCTTTGCTCCTGAACTATTTTCCTGGCAGTTGTTGAAGGCCATGTAAACGTTAGATCAGGGACAATTGAGTAGTTTTTTGTTTGAGTAGGTTTCTACAGAGTACAGATGAAGAATCTTTGCCTACGACTGAGAACCTACACAGAATGAAAACAAACCTTCACTTTCATCTAACAGATTGTTTTCTGTTCCCGCTAATATGCAATAAAATCCAGGTAAAACAGAGTGGAGCGCCTCAGCAATAGAAAAAGTGACCACGACTAATCAACACTGCTAGAATGAAGCAAAATACTATGGCACTCCTCCTTTAAGATACTTGTATTTCTGTTCATTCGGCTTAAGTCCCACCAGGTTGAGTTTCGTATAAACCACTACCAGCAAATTTGACATAAACTACAAGAAACCAAGTCGAATTGTCCAGAAAAACAATATAATACATTGACACCCTGGGCCTGAAATGTGGAATGGACAGATGAGCGGTCCTGCAGGGGTGCATTCAGAAGGAAATGAGTGTGAAGCAGAGCAGGTTTGACAAATCAGTCTGTAGATGTGATGGGAGAGTGCGGCACTGGCAGAAATTGACTATGAAATTGGTTGCAGAATTACTGTCCATTTTGAGATGTGAGGGGTGAAAAATAAGCGGTGCCAAGGATATGTGAAAGAGGGATTTCTGGTTGAGCAGGTGAATGTAATGAATTGCAAATATTACAATTCTGCATTCCGATGTGTGTATTTGAGATAATTAGTGCGTACATGGCATGTTTTTGCCATTATTACATGTTTGATCGGCTCCTGCTGGTGTTTAGTATTAATCATAGTTTTACGCCAGTGGAGCACTTTAATGAGGAAATTTAGAGGGAAAAAAGTTGACATTTTTATGTTCTAAAGCAGTGGTTCCCAACCGTTTTGCCTTGCATACCCCTTGGGCCTAGGAGTACTCCCTGCCTCGATGGATTTGTTGATTAGTGACTAAAACAAAAAAAGACAACTACATACACTGAAAGTCTCACTCTTTACAGTTACATGTTTTTTTAAGCTTTTCTTTGACTAATATAATCAAAAATACAATTTTTGAATCTTATTTTTTTATCTGAAATGAATCCAAGTACCCCCTGCTAACCTCTTGCGTCCCACTAGTTGGGAAACACTGTTCTAAATCATACAGTTGTGCTCAAGAGTTTACAAACCCAGGCATTGCTTTTAGCCATGATTCCAGAGAATATGAATAACACAAAGATCTTTTTTCAATCATGCGTGATTGTGTGAAGCCATTTATTGTCAAAAAAGACGTTTATTCTTTTCAAACCATTATGACAACAGAAACTACTCACGTGTCCCTGGGTCAAAATCTTGAAACTTTTTTCAGAGGTCTGTATTTCAGCTGAAGTCAGGGCCGGCCCAAGCTAATAAGCAAACTGCTTAGGGCCCAGAGACCACCAGGGGGCCCTCAATAGTGCATACATTTGTACTACAAGGGGTTGAGTGCCTCATAACTTTCCCTAAAAGGACAGATATCTCCCCAAAGTAACTAGTACACTGCAAAAATAATTCTTGAAATAAATAAAAGTTTTCTTATGATCATATATTGATTTGATTTGAGTATTTCAACAAATTTGCTTAATTTATGTGTAAATAATGTACCCCGCTGGCAAATTTGTTGAAAACTTACCCCACTGGCAGAATTCTTGAAATGAGTTTCTCAAATCAGGGGCAAATACACAATTTAAGAAAATTTGACTCATTTCTAGATTTATTTTTGCAGTGTAGTCTACTTTCTTTTACAAGCATAGTCAAGATGAACGGTGGGGGAATTGACTCTGGGTCTCAGTTATTGGAATATATTCATCCATCCATCCATCCATTTTCTTCCGCTTTATCCGGGGCTGGGTCGCAGAGGCAACAGTCTGAGCAGGGATGCCCAGACTTCCCGATCCACGCACACTTCCTCCAGCTCTTCCTGGGGGATCCCAAGGCGTTCCCAGGTCAGCTTAAAGGAATAGTTCACCGCTTTTACATGCATACATATGTTCAATCCTGGGCTTAGATGAGGCGATGCGTGGCTGTCTGGTCTTTGTGCGTGCCTTCAGTCCCGTAAGACGACCAAAGACGTTGTTAGCATTTTGCCTCTACAATATGCAGTGGCGCCAAATTTAGAAGCCACAAATCTCTTCCAAGTTTCCCCTATTTAAATAGGGTTATGTGAGTAGTTACACGTTCAAAGTATAGTTACACAAAATTAAACACGGAATTGAGTGGGGGAGAATCCTTTAGGAGCGTCTTAATGCGCGAAGGTCGAAGTGGTGTTATTCTGCCAAATCCCCTCCGACCCCTGACTGCACCTAGAAATCCTGTCCATGATGAGGACCGGTGACAAAGGACAACCCTGGCGGAGACCAACCTGCACCGGGAACAGAATGAAATTGAAAGGGCGAGGGCCCCATGAAATAATTCCTCTTAGGGCCCCATGATGCTTGTGCCGGCCCTGGCTGAAATTATTTGTGTATTTTTCTGGCAGTTGTTGCTGATCATATAAAGTTTAGATCAGGGTCATGTGGGTAGTTTGAAAATAGTAAGCACAGTTCTTTGACAAAAAATGGCTCCATACAACCACTAACCATGCGTGAAAAAAGAAGTTTTGTGCTATCATTCTCTAAAAAAAAAATACTAAAAAATCTAAAATCCTGCCAGGGTATGTAAACTTATGAGCACAACTGTAAGTGACTATAGGAAAACTTGCTCATACTCCTTATGTAATGCAGTTATGAAATGCTACAGCCGTTTGTTCATCCTTACTTTTACCTTTTAACATTTTAAACTTCAGTATCAATACATTTTTAAAGCCATGGGACTCACACATTGTAGACCTGTGCCGAGAAGTGCTGTATATGTTCTGCTCCGGGCGAAGCAACTCCCACATGCTGTTCCTATTGTGTCTCCAACATAAGAGTTCGTGCCTCCTCGCTTTCTCGCCTTGTCTTCGTCTATCACAGTCTTCACAGGAAACCGGGCCTGAAACACACACACGCAGAGATTATTCCAGCGCATTGCAGTTCAGACCACCCAAAACACGCAGATCCAATCCAAGAATCCCCTGCCTTTTATGTCGCTGTTGTTCTTTCCACAAAGGCGCAAAGACATTCATAAAAACACTTAAATGTGCTGGTTGTAACAGCTGCAACCGGGACCCAATAGTTGAATTAACACGATGCTACCATTTTTATTTTGTCCTGTGGGTTTTCATTCACATACTGTATTAGTTAACAATGAGATTCAAGGAAATCTCATATAGTCTTTGAGAAAAGTAGATTCTAATGAATTAATATGATTTTTTTTTTTAGCTTGGAGTTGCACATCCACAAAAAAGACAACGAGACAAGCAGATGTCCTTGCCTACAGTGTAACAAAAATGCTTTTTGACAAACCAATCTTTGAAGTTACAATTTCTCAAATACATCTATGGAGAAAATTTGAATCAGTGCAATAATTAAACAGCATACTGGGTCAAAACGGATTCTTGTTTCCAAGTAACTGGCCCAACACCTCAAAATAAAAGAAAATAGTTTTGCTGCAGCTATTAGGACAAGAGTCAATGTCTCTTGCCTGGACTAACCTATTCTAAATGTGACTTGTTTAAGT
The DNA here is from genome assembly GCA_900303255.1 of Lesueurigobius sanzi. Taxonomy (NCBI): domain Eukaryota; kingdom Metazoa; phylum Chordata; class Actinopteri; order Gobiiformes; family Gobiidae; genus Lesueurigobius; species Lesueurigobius sanzi. The sequence continues at coordinate 86,663 of OMNZ01108845.1, read as the reverse complement.
TCTGCTTGGAAATGTTGCAGCAGTCTAGCCTTAAACATGCCTCAACAAAAGGTAAATCTAGTAGAGATTGAGTAAAAGATTGTGATAAGAAGACAAAGAGGTTCTTTCCGTGTCGTAAAACTGCCAATATTTTACAATCACACTGGTAATGAAAAAGATAAAGGGCTTTCTGTTACAGATTTCAACCGAACCCATATCTCGGCTGTTATTAGTGGCTATCAGTTTAAATATCGTTGCATATCAGCCTCCTTATCGCATTCGCAAGTGAGCACCCCCTCGAAGTTATTACATCAGAAGAAATGTGTTTCCATTTTAGCTCCTTTGATGTGCACAAGGTCCTTGTGTATGTGGACGTGGTCGCCGAGGCATGGTGCATTCTTCCTCAGCGCGGGGCATCTGATAATAAGCCAATCAGTAGCAGCAGGCCTGATGGAAAGGGCTGAGTGATGAGAGGCCATTTTCCCAGCGGAGAGCGAGCGGACAGGGGATAGATGATGTGCGCTGATGCGGACCAAGCTGCTCCCGCCTGGCGCCAACCAGCTAACACCTGAGACCAAAGAGGGGCCGCAGCTGAGCCAGGATCATTGTTATAAAGTGCACACACTGACACGCTGCTCGTCCTGCCAAAGCCGGGCCACTGGCTTGGTTGGATTCTGTAATGGTGCTTTCTGCAGAAGGCACAGGTTTTTGAGTTATGTTTCAGTCCACAGTGGGCACCAATTACTATACGATATATTCGCAAATTAACAAGGGCTTGGTAGAGCGCAGAGACATTGGCATGCATACAGAAGGGAATCCACTGATAAACGAGGATTAGGTGTGCATTCATTATCACACTCTGCAGCTGTCAGAATATAAACGCAGTATTATTTTATTTTGACACCTGCATTACAGTAGAGACTCCCACACACTGCCAAAATAGAGACAGCTCTGAAGAATAATGTAACAAATTTGAGGATATAATGATTACCTTCAACCAGGAACAGAATCAACATTTAAATAGTCAGCTGTTAAAGTTACAATGACGGTGATGTTATTTGTTAGCCTCTTCCTTTCTGTATGAAAGTGTAGAACAGACAGAGTAAGCTATAGATATATCTACATAGAAAGTGGCAAGTCTTATTTTTATTTTTTTTTTACCTTTATTTGACCTACGATTTGAGATTTACCTTCTCTTTAATCCACAACTAATTTATAATAGTAACATAATAGCACATATATGTCTCAGATGGAAAATATCCAATCACCATGTCTTTGTCAACCGATATACAGTAGTTGTTTGAGTCTGAGACCAAGTACAGGTCACTTAGTACTAGTTCGAGTCAAGTCCATGTACCAGTCAAAGTCTTCAATGTTCAATGAAATTCAAATCCAAGTAGTTAAGTACTGACTGTGCAAATTTGAGTAGTTACAACCAGTGTTGGGTAAGTTACAGTACTTCTGGATTACTTTGTGTCTCAAAAAAAGGTGGTCAACTACAAACAAGTTGTTCAAAACTGTCTCAAATTACATAACATTAAGAAAGGAAATGATTTATCAGACAATTAAATTAAGGCAGTTTAGTCTTCAAGGCGACTGGCTGGTGATGCAAAAACATTTTAAATAATAAAATATACTGTAAACAACAACACCTGAATTACATAACATATCAAAAAAGTGCAACAAGTAACAGAAAAGTAACAAAGTATTTACCGTATTTTCCGGACTATAAGTCGCACCGGAGTGTAAGTCGCAGCAGCCAGAAAATGCATAATGAAGAAGAAAAAAACATATATACTGTATGTCGCACTGGACTAGGTCACATTTTTGGGGGGACATTTATTTTACAATATCCGAGACCAAGAACAGACATTTCATCTTGAAAGGCAAGTTAAAATGATAACAATAGAATGGAGAACAACAGGCTGAATAGGTGTAAGGTTACACATGGTAATGATGGTTATTCAGCTACACAAAGCATGAACAACCAACTGAAAAGGTGTATGTTAACTTAACATATTAATTCATATATAAGTCGCACCTGAGTATAAGTCGCAGGACCAGCTAAACTATGAGAAAAAGTGCGACTTATAGTCCGGAAAATACGGTAATTAGTAACTGTAATTATAAGTTAATAACTATTAATAACTATAATTGTAAGCATTTTCATGGTAACTCATTATACTACTACATTACACAAATTGTAATCCTCTTACTAGTTACTTAATGAGTTACACCCAACACTGCTTAAACCGAGTCCAAGTCACAAGGTCTAAGTTACTATTTTCCAAGCGTTGTGACCTCTGTGGAACCTACGAATTCTGAAAACCATCATTTAAAATCTTGTTTATGAAAGCATATATTTAAAGATCAGAAGTTCCAAGAACTTGAGAGCTAAATCAATCAAGTCTGAGACTGGGGCTTGATAATCATATCTCTGTTAAGCAGGGTAAAAACTGTTAATTTCTCGTACACATTTCCCTCTCAGTTATGAATCACGGCTCCACCTCATACATGAGCTGAGGGTGTTTGACAGGTGGGTGGAGGGTCCCTCTGAGAACCCACAGTAACAAGACATGAGACTCCAGTTAGAGAGATTATTGCCGGCTGCCCCAGGACCTGGCCTACATTGCTTGCTGACAGGCAGAAGCTCTCACCAACTATCTCCACTATGTGCACACGAGGGGAATGGAATATTTAGTCAGGTGAGAACAAAGAAATAAATGAATTTGCAATATGTAAGACTTATTTTTCAGTAAATTCTCACAAGCAGGCTAAACATAATATGACTCATAACATCAGTAAGTGACTGAAATTTTTGATGGCATTAGACAAGAAGATGAGACTTGGGAAGCAACAGTAAATCCTGCTCAAGTTGCCGCTCACAAGAAAAAACAGCATCCTGAAATCTGAACTGAAGTGACTACATAACACTGTTTTTGACTACATTCCTAGCGGCACCCACAGAAATACCCGGGCACGTGCTTCAGCAAACAGACAGTAAGTAATGTGCTGTCAGGTGCCAGCGAACACACTGGGCATAACAATCGCATATGTGAGGGCTGCATGTGGAATCAGAGTGCCTGCAGTGAGGAGATAACCACAGCTCCCTCGTTCGTCTGTGTGTACATGTGTGTGCGCATGCTTTCTGTCGAGTATTCCACCAACCAGGACAATACAAGCCCCAAGGCGTCCACAGTTCAATTATCCTTTACTTACTGCCATCTTTACTTTTCTACCTAAGGCCGCCTCATTTCTCAAACCATAAAAACAAGCCAAATGTCTGTACTATTGTGGCTATAGGAATATCCCCATGTCACCATCAGTGTCATTAATACAGTGTAAATAACAGGTTGTAATTGTAAAACATTCTCAGGCTCTTTTTGGCTGAATAAAAGCAGAATCTTAAAGGTTTGTTGCCAGTGTGTCCCTGTGTGATGTCTTGATGTGTTTGGATCCTGTTTTGCCCACGGTCAAGTGCACAGCTGTCATAGCTCACCAGGAAACAAGGGTGAAGGGGGTTCCTGTTGAATGAGGTCTGCTCCGCCGTGTGTCTTATGTAAGCAAGACAATCCTAAAGGAGGGAAGGGAAACACATCTCACAACGAAAAACATCACAGAGGATTGTCATCGAGGCTTGACATTTACCTTTAGTGCACTGGTCACTCAGGCTAGTTTTTGTTCAAAGGTTACTCGCCACTTAATGCTTTTACTAGAGCTTAAATTTTATTAGGTGACTTGTTTGCTTATTTTAATATAATAAAATCTATTGATAGTTAGATATAAATGAATATATAAAATGCGACAAAATCATGTGCTAAAAATGTTTAATTTTCTAATACAAAGGCCAAAGTGGATGTCGATTGGATAAGAGTCATTTGGCAATAGCTCTCTGGTTAATGTATGACAGCTTGAGAACAACGTCTCTCATTTGGGCTTAAGATCATAATGCAAGACCAGTCGCCCAAAATGAAGTGACTATCCTGTGAGACTATAACCACATTAGCACCATTTGCGGTTCTTTTACTCCTCATTATAACTGTGCTAAATGCACTCCATCCCTAATTCGCTCCAGCTCGGACTGCTTTGTAAAATAGGCCTACATGTCTATACCAGCACATTGGGGATATGTAATTTCTGCTCAGTTGCTCTTCTCCTCTGTAGGAGGCAGTTAAGAGCCAGAGCTTGGCATGTTCTGCCCCTGTAAGTGCCTTCAGAAAGAACTGGCTGTGAAAGCTGCAGTCAAATAGCTGTAATTATGTACAATCAGTCGACAACCAGGGGCTGGCTGAAAGGCTGCGCGCACACAAACACCACTGAAAACGGGCAGGATAAAAGCTTGCAGGGCCACAGAGGCAAAAAATGTGGCACAAAATAAAAAGATGGCAGAGAGTTTCGTATCTAAATCAAGCACCAAGGTTGCATGAAAAACAGGCTGTAATTGAGATCGCAAATGCTGCCGATGTGAATGCTATTAGGGTTTTCTCCAGAGCAGCTGTCATCCACAAGAACACAGCATTAGAGGAAGACTTGTCGCTTAACAACCAAGTGGTGTTTCATCTTTTCTGCAATAAAAACAGAAAATCACAGATACTTTGTGAATATGGCCTATTTACTGTATTTCTCTCATGTGCGTGGTTTTGTAATCATATACATTTGGCAATTTCATAAATTATATTATGTCATTAGCTGTGTGGCTAAATCCCTGAAGTAGAAGCCTTTGATTCAAGTATGCTGAAAAACGTAATGACATATATCTGATTTTCTCCATGACAGTTTGACTGGCCCCATACATGTTCGTGTTCGTTCAACATCCAAATCAGAATTTGGCCTTAAAAGACAAGCTTCTAACTTTCTTGTTCAAGCAGAGCTGCTGGATAGGCAGAATAACTTATCTCTATATCCTGTGGTTGTAGCGTGAATGGCTGCTGCTTAGATGTGCAAATTGAAAGTGCACGTCTAAACGGAGGAAGCTGATGGATGAGCAAAAAGGGAGTTTTTTATGTCACTCTTCGGCATGTCCTCTGCACCATTACAGAGAGCATGGCATATTCATTGGGGTTTATGGTATTTAAATAGGAGCACCTGTGTTATGGATGATTCATTTGTGAACATTTGATCATAAATCTTTCATTTATCCCTCATATATTTCTGTACCATTCAAAGTTTTATTAAGCCAGTACAGAGTGGTGTTAGTGAAGTGGAAATACAGAGTGCAAATTGCTTCCCAGCACTGCTTACATTAAAAGTCCACAGATAACAGAGCCACTGCAGCAGTCAGCAACTTTAATCACATTCGCCTCATCGTTATAATGTTTTGTATCATCCATCTCAATTCTTCTCCCCTATCACATTTTTCCTCGGCACAGAAAATGATTTCACCAATTACTTTGAGAACACGCGATGAGTTATCGATCCGCAGCCTGAGCATTTAACCCCCCATAAACATCCTCCAACAAGTCAAAAGGCAATCAGAGCACAAATCTGCACCCTTGTGTTGACTTGTCCAGAAGGCAACAATGTGGTAATGGTGGCGTGGCCATAAATCACTGTGTCTGAGTCCAAAGGATTCACAGAGGGGCTCTGGTGTAACAGGACCATGGTGCAAGCTCTGGAGCTGAAAGGTAATAATAATAATGGCTTACACTTGTATTGCGCTTTTCAAACCTGCTTACCAAGTTTCTCAAAGCGCTAAAGGGCACAAACCAACAGACTGTAATTAATACACACAGTGCGCAGCAAAATTGCAGCACCATCTCAGGGCAAATTGTTTCATCAATAAAATTGCCCACAGATGCAACGAATGACAAAGAGCAGGAAAATGAAGATTGAGAAACCGTGCTTTCTAAAAACAGAAGGTGGTGCTTGGGGTGTTGGAGGAAAAGCTGCCTAATTGAGCAGAATTTTGCCCAAAGACTTAGCAGCTTGAGACAAGTCTGCATACACACTGAATTAAGTGATGTCTATGGGGAAAACAAATCAGACCCGCTCCAAACATCAAGTAAACAGACTTTTGAAGAGCCAAAATTGACCATTACCGTACTTTAGGTTTGTTTACCTACCCTGGAAAACTAAAATTACAACAAAGCATTATTGCCATAAAGAAACACAACCCTGCTTTAAAATTACGCACTTCTTGTTCTTGTTATCTTCTGCAAATGATGAAACCAGCCTTCAAGATTTTAGGGACAAGATCAATGGAAGGAAATGCAAAAGCGGCACATGATGAAAATCTAGGGGGTTACAGCATTCTCTCCATATTAAACGCGACTTTGCCTGCCGCCTCCTATTGCAGAGAAGACATGAGGGACACGTTATCACATTGTTTGGAGTGAAGAACACTTATCTGCCTGAGGGCAACAGTCCGGATTACACACTGCTCTGGTGAACCTCGGCTCCGGAGCGGCTCGGTTACATGGAGAGCATTGCTAAGATCAAAGGATGAGAAGAGCTGCAGCGGAGAGACAGGAACACATGAGACCCACTGAGACCACAGAGCATCAGGCTCATTCACAGCCAAAGACTGCAGGCCCACTTCAGTGCAGGTTCATAAGTGCAGCATATATGAGCTGGGAAAGGAATGGCTGCGATCACTGAGTCCGGCTCCTAAAGTGTGCTTTTAGCAGTTCCTTTTGGCTACGAATACTTTGATGAAGGGGTAGACACTGTCGGCAAAACAATTCTCACAAAAAATGTCAGGTTTTGGGCCAGTTTCTCTCTTAAAATATAAACTTTCACCTGGAGAAACAATATTTGCAATAATGAGTGTAATATTGAGTGTAATTATTGCACTGATTCAAATTGTAACTTCAATGATCATTTTCTAACAATGCATTTTCCTCACATTGTGGTGACAACATCTGCACTTTAGTAGCACATTCAGACTCCAAACTTTTCAGTCTTGACAATATTTTGTTTCAATATTTAAATATTAAAAATTGAAAAAACTCCAAATAGTAAGTGCACACTTATTTGGATGTCCAGTGTAGTATCCTTGCACCTGGTGATGTGCGTATATCATATTTTCCGGACTATAAGTCGCAATTTTTCTCATAGTTTGGCTGGTCCTGACTACTCAGGTGCGACTTATATATGAATTAATATGTTACGTTAACATACCAGACACCTTTTCAGTTCATTGTTTATTCTTTGTGTAGCTGTATAACCATCAGTGTGTTATGTTAGCATACCGTACACCTATTCAGCCTGTTGTTCTCTACTCTGTTATTATTATAACTTGCCTTTCAAGATGAAATGTCTGTTCTTGGTCTTGGATGTTGTAAAATAAATTTCCTCAAAAAATGCGGCTTATAGTCCAGTGCGACTTGTATATGTTTCTTCTTCTTCATTATGCATTTTTTGGCTGGTGCGACGCCAGTGAATCAATATTTAAATATTGAAAAATCTGTCTGAAAGAAACAAAATATTTCTAGCCTGATTTACTGAGTTTTGAGAACCCCATTATTCACTAATAACTAATTTATTCAAAGAACAAACAAGATATCCAAAATTCCCTCTGAACAAATTATTGTAACTATAGGTTTCAAATGTATATATCTCAATTACATTTTTCCCTCTATTAAGCTGCAGTGGCTCGACTTAAGCTTCTTTCTTTTTCTCTTTCTCCACAACAAATGTCAGAATAAGATATGCCCAGACTGTACGTACAGCTATTAAAAACGAATCCCATGTTTTGAAAATAAATTTGAATCCAGAATATGATCAGACTGTTATGAATTAGTCCACAACAATTAATAATAATAATAATGCATCGGTTTTATATAGCGCTTTTCTGGACACTCAAAGACGCTTTACATGGCATTATTCTTTCACTCCATACTTGGTGGTGGTAAGCTACTGTTGTAGCCACAGCTGCCCAGGGGTAGACTGACAGAAGCGAGGCTGCCAATTTGCGCCATCGGCCCTTCCGACCACCACCACACATTCACTCTCTCACTACATTCATACGGGCTGTGGGTGAAGTGTCTTGCCCAAGGACACGACAGTCTGCAGCTGCAGGAGCCGGGATTCGAACCCCCGACCTCTCGATCATAAGACGACCCGCTCTACCATCTGCGCCACTGTCGCCCCGACATTACAGAAGCTTTTCATTGTGAGCCCAAGTGACAATAATAAGGAGTTCAGTCTTTAAGGTAATGAATTCAGCTGGCATAGTTGTGCTTCGAACACACACATGTAGCCCACATTAGGAGCCCACATTAGGCCGCTGCTTGGTGTGAATCATTAGAATTTGAAGTGCTGACGTTGCTCCTCTGAGGCTCCGCTGAAGCACGCTGCTCCAGAAACAGATGAATGAAACATTTCTACACAAACAGAAATAACACTTTCTGCCAAATGCTTTGAGAAGAGTCGGCCACAGAGAATACATTATGGATGGGCAGCTTGACAGACTCCACTCTGTACAGTTGAGTTTGTATTTATTTAGCTCCAACTGGGCACTGAGGACCGAGGAGTGTGTCCTTTGAGCACTAGCCTATTATAGAAGGACAAACCTTACCCAACCTGCATGACTTCAGTGTCTGAATTGGGAGCACAGCTATCCGCCAGCACTGTTTGCCCACTCTAATAAGGACACTGTCCACTAGGGTATGTGACGTCCTTCAAATATTCTTTAAGACTTTCACTTTTGTTCCTACTGAGAATAACAAAGTTTATCTTCTAGGGCACAGTAACTTGGAATCTTCACACGGGCGACATCTAACTATCCATGAGGTCATGTCCTTGTGATTAATGAGCATGGATATCAGCAACAAGGAATTTGTTTAATCAAATAAGCCTCCAAAGGGCCTCATTATTTATTATATTGAACAAGAGTTTGCCAGGTGACTGTGAGCGATCTTTAACACCTGTGCGCTGTTATGTCTCTCTGTCCGCTTTGGAATCTCGTGGGAACTCACTTAGGTCCTATTAGCTATGGCTCTGGAGAGTTGATGAATTCCGAAACACCAGCCAATGCATCAAGAAATGTCCAGCTGTGTTGATTTATCAGACAGATGTTTTATGTGAGTATTTTGGTTTAATTAAGCCTTGTTATGCACAGTGCACGGCACAAATGAGTACACCCCCGTTAGAAAGTAAAATTTAAAACAATATCTCACTCAATCTCTCAAATGTTCACAAGAAGGAGTGAATGTAAGTAACATCTGGCTTACATATAACACGGAAATAAGGTTAATTATACAACTCTGAGAACAAAAACTCAGTTTTACTCAAATTAGGTTTGTGCAGAAATGAGTAACCCGACAACAGAAACTAATGTATCTACTTTAATGACAGCACCAAGTCTTCTAAATGAACAAGTTGGTAACATTTTGCAGCATCCATCTTTCTCCATTCTTCAAAAATGACCTCTTTTATCGACTGGATGCTGGATGGAGAGTGATGCTCAACTTGTGTCTTCCTCCAGAATCCTCTATAGATGTTCGATTAGGTTCAGATCAGGAGACATACTTGGCCATTGAATTGCTTTCACCCTGTTCTTCTTCAAAAATTCAACCGTGGCCTTATAGAGGTGTGTTTAGGATCATTGTCATGTTAGAAAACTGGGCAACGACCAAGGTTACGGAGTGATGGAGCATCTTCTCTTTCAGTACAGAGCAATACTTCTGTGAATTCGTGAGGTGGCAGTGTTCCAGTATCTTCACCTTTGTCAGCATTGGCTCTGGCAAACTCTAAGTGGGATTCTTTTGTGCCTGGGCTTTAGTAGAGGCTTCTTTTGCGGGTGGCACCCATGCATTCCATGTGTATGTTGCATGGTGTCAGTGGAAATAATAAGCCCAGTTTGGCTTTCTACGTCTGTGAACTTGCATGCAGATTTTTCTTTTTTCAACCGTTCTCATCAGAAGATGCTCCTGTCGAGGTGTTAACTTCTGTGCATGTGAGATGTTTGAAGTTTCGTCTTTTTTAAATGTTTGTACCACTTTTATGTATTCTGACTGAGAGTAAAGCTTTGTTGATCTTCTGTAGCCTACATTTGTAGTGAAAATAAATTATTTTCTCTCTTAGGTCTTGTGTCATTTCTCTTCCATGTGGTGCCATTGCTAACAGCATCAAATGGGAAGGAGTTTTGTTTCAGTAACACCCTTTTAAAGTCAACCATCTGCTGGACACCTGTATGGTGAATAATTAATCTCACCTGTGGTTGAATTCTTGTTAAAAATACACATTTTTCGTCAGTTCGCTTTGCTCCAGATCTGCACAACCATAATTTGAGTAAAATGGGATGTTATGTTGTCGAAGTTATAGAATAACCATACTTACAAGTTAACCAGATGTCATATTAACATAGTCTTATCAACTTTTAGTGATAGTTTTTGTATTAATTGAGATATTGTTTGCGCTGTGCACTGTAATAAGATTAGCACATGATGGCAGCTACTAATACAGATCGGTTTTAACGTAGGCAAACCCAACTCAATGCAAGAAGCTCAAAGACCTCTAATATATAATGCCATTATTAGCGTACTTCAACAATACTTACGCAGTTTGCCATTTTAGCCATTTGTGGAGAGGGAGAGAGAGAGAAAGACAGAGAGAGAGGGAGGAAGAGAGAAAGAAAGAAAGACAGAGAGAGACAGAGAGCCTGAGTGGTGCTTTGACGCCCTCTACTGTTCAGTTACTGTAGAAAAGAAACAAATAAGAAATCCTTTTACGAAAAAGCCTATTACGGTATAAAAAGGTGCAATGCAATTTGTATCATATGCAATTAATAAGAAATGGCAAGGTTTTATACCCTGTACACTCTCTGCTAAATAAAACAATTGCCCATAGGTTAAACTTTCTTTCTCTACATCTACAAAATGTATGAACTAAGGTGCCAACTTTTTACGTTGTTCGTTATTTTTAACCACATTTTGAATACTCTAATAATGACAGCGGAGAACCCTCCATGCGCTATATCAGGCCTGCACGACTCTTTGCTTTCTGTTTTGTTTTTTTTTCTTTCTGCCGCTGCAGCTGTCCCGGGCCGTCACTCACAGCCCCTGGAGTCTCTACTGTGCAGGGGGAACAACGGGAGTGTGACAAAGGCTTGCCCAACACACACTCAAGGGAGCTCCGCGCCTGGGCAGGTAGGACTTTCTCTAGTTTATTAAGGGTCATAGGTCATGTGTCATCACGAGAACATGTGTTGGCCAGGCGTTACTGCATCTGACCCTTTCTTTGTGTGTATTTATATGACAAGAATATCCATCCATCTCTGTGTGCTTGGTGCATCTATTTATAGCCCTTCTGAGGCATTAGCTCTGTTTGGAAATGTCATGGAAGGCTATAAGGGCTGGGAGGGTTCATCGAGCAAATGCATTCATTTATAATCATGCAATATATTTATTCCTAGGCTAATCATGCATTTTTTACAATCATAAAACCTGATAGTAGCCCAGTGTTTCTCACATTGGGGCCCCCAAAGTCTAAACAAAGTACAAATCATATCATTCACTTCATAAAAAAAAAAGAAAAAGCCTGTGATTTAAACAATGTTTGTTTTTTTACATCACTTTGTACTTTTTAGCAATTCCATAATATGGAGGAGAGATACGAGACATTTGAAGCGAATGTAGTCCCACAACGAGCAGATTCCGCTCCACAGAGGCCAAGTCGACCTATTCGTAGACCAGGTGCCTCAATACAGACACATGCACCCAATCAATTTCTAGGCCTACTTTAACAAAAATAATTCAATTCAATCAGTTTGAATACATAACCTCAGAGGGCCATCCTGTTCCGGTGCTGTGATAGTCCAGGGCTTTGGTGCGACAATCGTTCAGTTGGTGATACAGGTGTAATTTGGTAGATATTCTCTGCTTAAGAAAATAAAAGTGCCAACCAATTCTAATGGAAAGTAAAATTATCCCATTGTCAGAAACCCTCCAGAATTATATTTTTTGTTTCAGATTTTTTTTTTTTCTTAGATAGTCGAGCTTGGTTCTTTACAAAATCATCTCTCGATTTAATTCAGTCCTATTTGGGACTGTCTTGGACCCGCTTAGATTTGAATTGAGGTCATGATGTCATACACACAGAATTGTGACCAGATTATGAAATTTGGAACAAAATATCCAGACATGATGTTGATGGTAAACAATATGAGAACTGATGTCTAAAGAATATACGTGGCAGATTTTATGCCTGTATCACAAACTGTTGTGGCCTAAAAAAAAATAACACAAGGCGCTAAACTAACAGCCTAAGTTTTGTGGCATATAGGCTGGCATAAAAACAACAGCTCATATGTTTGTCTACACTTTTGACTTAAGGCCTAATCCCATAGATATTATCTGAAGGTTGTATGCATGTATTGTGTTTGGGTAAAGACGCTTATATAAATCTCTCTGCCCGTTTGCAGAACTGTACGCAACAAGGAAATTCAAGGAGGTTAGATGAAACCAATTACACCTTTTGTTCAAATATCTGATCAGTTTTTGTTGGTTTAAAGTGTTCCTTTTGTCATACACAGGACATGGCTTCAGTTCCTTTGCAAATAAAAGCAGAGCCAAAGATTTTGTCCAGAGAGCTGAGCTTCAGTAGGTCACGTAAGTAATGGCTTCCTGTTGCCCTATTGGAAGAAAAAAGCATAACAAGGGGCTGCATTTCAATTGTGCATTTTTCTTCTTTAGCATCCACGTCCCAACCCGTGCACACTCAGACCACAACTCAGCCAGAAGTCCCATGGGAGAGTGTAACATTAAACCGCTGTCTGTTCATAGCTATTACTATCCTTGTGCTCACCTCTGGAATTCAAAGGCTTCATGGTATTACATAGAAAACACTTAGAATATATGCTCACTTGGCATCTTTGACTGAATTACTTCTATGAAATGCAGAAGCCTTGCATGGCCACAAAGTTTCACATGATGAGGAAGAGGACAAATATGGGCTTATTGTGAGGCGATCTGGATTGCGATACCGGACAGAGGTAAAGCACATTGAATAGGGCATTAACTGCCTTTTGAGCTTAATTTGAACCACGTTATAATGTTAAAATCAAATCAAAAATGTGTTCTCTGACAATAGCCTGAGACAACTTTATGGGAGCTGATGGTTTCCTGGCTGCCAGACCTTGATGATGACGACGATGAAGACGATGAAGATGAAGAGGATGGAGATGTGAGAGTAAGGAAAAGGAAACCCAAGAGACGACGATTAGTAAAAACACTCAGTGGTCTTAGGAACAGGCCACTGCCAGACAAGTTGTTGAAGCAAAGAGATGACAAATTAAAAGGCAAACAGGCCAAGAAATCTGTGCACAAAACCCAGGACTTTGAAGAAGCACAAGCATCCGAAGATGAAGACGACTGGGTAAATGTGGAACCAACGAAAAGCACAGCGGAAAAAAGGAATAAGGAAAAATAAAGAACAAAATTTGCCAATACAGGGAAGGCTAAAATGATTTGGTACCATGTCCAGTAGTGATGGGCGGATATAAAAGAAATATTGATATTTGCTACTAGAGCCAGTATCTAATGTATTGTTCTAGATCGCAATAATAGTTCTTACTTGGTATTGGATTGAATAATAAACGGGAAAAAGCACTAGTATCGACCATCCATAATGTTCAGTGATGGGGGTAAAAAGGTTTACTTTGTACTTCCTAATGTCAATGTTATGAATAGATTTACATTGCTACAGCATCTAATATTTTGGAAACTAATGGAAGAATCTAACCTGCATATTGTAATTAACCTACAAAAATATTTTGACACAAATGTCTTTCTGCAGTATTTATTACAAAAGATTACAGACTAATAAAACTTGCAGCTTTTTGAATCATTGGTACAGACTCAACTTTGTACAAATGTACTTCCTTTACTTTTGTTCAGATAAAAAAAAAAAAAGAACATACAACATAAAAGAAGAGAACCTTGAGGGATCGGTTATAAGCTGTCTGGAGGTGGTGGCCTCATAGGCATTGGAGGCATGGCCATCTGAGGGGGCATCTGCGGGACACCAGGAGTTCCAGGGGGCAGTGGAGGGACAGTCATGCCTCCCGGTGGAGGAGGGGGGAGGCCATCATTTGGTTGATGCGGCCCACCCATCAGAGGAGGGGGTCGCTTAACTCCACCTGGAGGTGGTGGCCCGGACTGAGGAATGGGCTTCTCCGTTTTGAAGTGAAACTGGAGGAAAAACTATTCAGAAAGAACAGACGTTGTTATTTTAAATGAGCAGAAATTACAAACCAGAAAGGTTTCAGGTCTTTTGAAGGCACCTGCTTCGTTTCCTTGTTCCAGTGAGTCCAGAAGCGGTTTTCTGCTTTATCAATTTCCCGACTGGGCACCTGGTTAATAAGACAATTGGATGAGAAATAAAAGTAGAATGTATCATTTCATTTCTGAGATCTTTCTGATTTTAGTGGTGATTAATACAATAGT
>OMNZ01108845.1:53956-68154 GCA_900303255.1 Lesueurigobius sanzi | reverse complement strand
ATTGGTCTCACAAACTGAAACGGTTAATTTTTATATTTGAAACCTCGCTTCAAACCTACTTTCACTGTTTGTGTGTGTGTGGGGGGGGCATTATGAGACTCAAATTCAAAACCTTAATAGTATATTGTGTATTTAAGTAGTCCATTAAAAAGTCATAATAGAAAACAAGAGACAGCCAGCCTTCACAGACAACTGCTTCTGCTGCTGCAGTGATCATGCAACTATTGGCAGGTCAAAATTAAGCTTTTCAGTGTATTTTTAAGGGAATTAGCATTTTATTGAGCAAAGTGTGCTCTGTAACTGAATGTATTGAGGGCATGCACATCAACATTTCATATTCAGTTGCACATAATAAGAAAATAAGAATAACATCCACAGACTTGCCACTCATTTTGCTGTGTTGCTCTGCTGTTGCTGAGAATGCTATCTGCAAAGCTGATGCTGCATACTATTTAATCACCTACGTTTTGATGCTTTGCCTTTACTTGTATTTCCAGCAGAGAAAGCAGGAGTGCTGGCTGGCTATCCATGTTTCCTTAGTAACAACAATTGTGTTTCAAAAACTGTGACGTCACATTTTTTCCCGTGGTGCTTTGCGAACCCAGATGAACCCAGAACTAACATAGTCAAACAGTGTTGTTTTATTATCATTAACACGAATTGGTCGTGTGTTTTAAGAGGAATACACACCGCCAGACGATTTGTCGTCACCAAACTGCAGAGACTGTCCATCGTGTGCACGGTATGTTGAAACATGGCCGTAGTATTTGAACAAACGCTATTGCTAAAGCCTTAGCCGGGCGGCTATGTAATGGGCCCATCCAATGTTAGCATCCGTTAGCTTTTTGCCTGTGTAATTTCTTGTGGATGTTGTATGTTGATTGCTCTGACATCGCATCACCCAAATAAGGAGGACTTCCTCCAACGCGAATTTGTTTTCTATTTCGATATCCTTCTTATAGTGTACTTATGACGGCTGTGTACAGTGTCATAGCGTCCGATGGCTACACACTGTATTTGCTATTTTTCTGTCTACTTGGCTACAATACTGCGTAAAGAGAACAAAGGCTCGCAGCTTTATTATTATAATTCATATTTTAACAAACCATGTTTTTTTGTTATTCTTTTATGTTTTATGCACTTGGTAATTGTTTTTAAATTTAAATAAAACAATACTTGCTTTGTGATAAATTTTATTTTGTATTGTCAAGTAATGACACGCTAAATGATAATCGTAAAACTCAAACATTTCCCAGCTCCTGGCCCTTCACTTTACCAGACAGTGCTCTTATAAAACATAATGTATTTTGTGTGTGTGTGTGTTGAAGCTTTATGCTTAGCTAGGGGCACAACAACCTTCCCAGCTGATTGGATGTACAATAATACCATTAAGCATTATAAAGATGAAGAGGAGGCACGTGTCAAACTCGGGGTTATTCTATGCTTGCTTATTATCCAAGACCAGATTTTTCTTTCTTTCTAATGTTTCAAATAATATGCATAGTGTTTAACCTTGCACTTAGTTTTCTCTTTACATCTTTTTCCCTTTATTTTTAGGTGCCATGGATCAAGACTATGAAAGCAGACTATTGAGGCAGATCAACATCCAAAATGAGAATGCAAGCCCTGTTGTAAGTTCATTTGAATATCTCAAGAAAAAAATAATTTTCCCCCATTACCTTTTTGAGAGAAAAGTAAAAGAAATAAAATAAAAAAAAGTGTCTTCTCAATTGACACAACGGAAAAAATATACAGTATTATAGCTGGCCATCTTTGACTTGTCATAGCATAAAAAGTCTCATATGCCAAGGGGTTGTGGGGGTGGACTGCCTGTTGTTGACACCTCAAACAAATGGCCTCTCTTTTTGCTATGGTTAAGTATCTTTCATGTTATGTGTAGAAATTGGTGCGAGCTCTGACACCCACCAGCTCCCCATTGTCCTCTCCGAGCAAGCATGGCGATCGGTTCATTCCCTCCCGGGCAGGAGCCAACTGGAGTGTCAACTTTCACCGAATCAATGTAAGTATGCTGTAACAATCTAAAGAAATCGTTCTTTTCATGAACGGTGGATTGTAACACTACAGGATTCTTTGCTTTTACCTTCTACAATGTTCAAGATTATAGTTCTTTCTGTGATCTAACATTATGTCACACAACTTTTTTCATAGGAAATTGAAAAGTCACACAATCAGAACAGAAAAACGAAAGATGGCACAACAGACAACAAAGGTGATGCTTTTTTAATGCATATATGTATATGTGTATGTGAGAGTTTTACAGTCTTAACTCACTGTCCAGTCAAGTGGAGAAATTGAGTATTTAGATTACCAGTATGTGTATTGGTTTTTATATTTTCTCTTCATCTATAGCTGATGGCCTGGCCTACTCCGCTCTCCTCAAAAATGAGCTGCTAGGAGCCGGCATTGAAAAAGTTCAGGACCCCCAATCAGAAGATCGCCGTCTGTTGCCATCTAGTCCTGCCAAAAGAAGTCTTTTTAGTGTAAATATAATTTTGTATTTGTTGCACAATAATTTACCTTTTTAGGCTTTTGTTTTTATATAATAACGCTATCAGTTATATAATGCTATTTTCTCTGTTTACCTAGTATTCTGTAAGTACAAAAAGGGCTTTGTCGGAGGACGATGGAAACACTGTGTCTCCATATTCCCTCTCTCCAGTCAGTAGCAACAGGTATTGTTTTTCTTTTCTTTTTTCTTGTTGTTTTTTTCCACTGCTAAAATATTGAACTTCACAGCCCTAACCTGATTAAAATGTTTGATATTGCAGCCAGAAACTGTTACGATCCCCAAGAAAACCAACACGCAAAATCTCAAAAATTCCATTCAAAGTTCTGGATGCTCCTGAACTTCAAGATGATTTCTATCTTAATCTAGTGGACTGGTCCTCTCTGAATGTGCTCAGTGTTGGTCTAGGTACCTGTGTTTACCTATGGAGCGCCTGCACGAGCCAGGTTTGATTCTTTCTATTCATAGTAAAAATGTATATACAGTATATTTTTTCTCAATTGTATTTCTTTTCAATTCATCGTAGGTGACACGCCTGTGTGATCTTTCTGTGGAAGGAGATTCAGTAACATCAGTTGGCTGGTCTGAGAGGGTACATTTTTGTCTATTTTTACAGTAATTTAGTTATAATAGTATACAATTAAGTGTAATTGGAAACTGCTATTAATACTCTTTTTATTCTAGGGTAATCTTGTTGCAGTGGGTACACATAAAGGTTATGTGCAGATCTGGGATGCAGCAGCTGGAAAAAAACTGTCTGTACTAGAAGGACACACTGCCAGAGTTGGTGAGTGAGATTGGGTGTTATGCATGAGGTTCGTAGTCTGACCAGCCAGATGCTCCTTCTGTTCAAAAGGAGGAGGTTTGGGTGTCTACTAGCAACCAATCATTACCCGATTTTGTTAACATCGGTCCAATCACAGATGCAGATTTGTAATGCAGCACTTAAATGCACAAGACTGAAGACTCAAAATCACACATCATTCAGGGCAAACTTTCAAACCTCTAATTAAAATAGTAGTAGTAGCCTGCTGACAATTTTCAGTACAATATTCTTTGTAATGTACACGTTAAGCTACCAAGTTCATGGTTAACCCGCCTAGCTGTCAATCTCTCCATTCAGAACTCTGAGATAACGCCGACCCCCAGCCTACACGTCTTTGTAAAAGGCTGGAAAAGCGTGTAGGCTGGCTGGCCAGGCTATGAGGTTTGAACAGTTAAAAGGGACAATACACATACAGTATGTGAAGCCTTTCGTGCACACGTGCCCTCTGAATGGAATATTCAAATGTATTGTGTTTATTCTACCTTTCATTATAGACTGTTCACATAGTTGTCATAATGTACACACAGATGTTGAAATGAGTGATTTATTTATTTTTTGCCTCTAGGTGCACTGGCGTGGAATGCAGACCAGCTGTCATCTGGCAGTCGTGATCGGGTGATATTACAGCGAGACATTCGAGCTCCACCTCTCCAATCTGAGCGACGCCTCCAAGGACATAGACAGGAAGTGTGTGGGCTCAAGTGGAGCACTGACCATCAGCTCCTTGCCTCCGGTGGTAATGATAACAAGGTGCACATGCTTGTCCCATTTAATACTGATTTAAAATACAGTACATATTTAAAAACATAAATAATACAAATCCTAACAATAAATG
Source organism: Lesueurigobius sanzi (assembly GCA_900303255.1). Lineage (NCBI taxonomy): Eukaryota > Metazoa > Chordata > Actinopteri > Gobiiformes > Gobiidae > Lesueurigobius > Lesueurigobius sanzi. The sequence continues at coordinate 63,966 of OMNZ01108845.1, read as the reverse complement.
TGGTTTCTATTTGTTTCTAGCTCTTAGTGTGGAACCACTCGAGTGTCCTTCCAGTGCAGCAGTACACAGAGCACTTGGCTGCAGTGAAGGCTATTGCATGGTCCCCACACCAACACGGGCTGCTGGCCTCTGGAGGGGGTACAGCGGACCGCTGCATTCGCTTCTGGAACACTCTCACGGGGCAGCCTCTGCAGTGCACTGACACTGGCTCTCAGGTCTGCAATCTGGCCTGGTCCAAGCACACCAATGAACTGGTGAGTAAAGCACCTTGTACTTGTTTAATTACTAGAAGTAATTGTTAATAATTAACATGTTGCTCCACTTGCAGGTGAGCACACATGGATATTCCCAAAACCAGATCTTGGTGTGGAAATATCCTTCTCTTACGCAAGTTGCCAAACTAACGGGGCATTCATACAGAGTACTCTACCTGGTCAGTATCATTATTGTTGGATTGAAATATAAATAAACAACAATGATTAATGTGTTTAATCTGTGTCCAGGCCATGTCCCCTGATGGCGAGGCAATAGTAACTGGAGCAGGGGACGAAACCCTTCGCTTTTGGAATGTTTTTAGTAAAATGCGATCAACAAAGGTATTCAGGTTTTAATCCTTCTACATTATGTTAAAAACCTTTGTATTTGTAGACGCTAACTAGAGCATCTCCTTTTTCCTTTCTGTTAGGAGTCGGTGTCTGTGCTCAACCTCTTCACCAGGATTCGGTAGTGAGCATTGTGGCCTTGCTGGCAACAGTCTGAAGAGAGAACACATCTGACACGTGCTGTGATGTGGGCCCTTCAATGAGTATTCACCTGTTCATCAGTGGACCAAGCATGTGAAGCAAAGTTGTAGCTGGAGCGGACAGTGTTCTACATCAGTGATTGAGCCATTGTCCGCAGTGGCCTGGAAAAGAGGCGCAATAATGTCATGTTTACAGACTAACGTTGTGCATATCTGCCAAATATCACGTTTGTCATTTGATTGTCTATTTATTTTTGTTTTTATTATTCTTAATCTAGTGTGTTTGGATTTATGTTAGATCTACATTTTGAGTGTGGATTCTTTTGGTTTGATCTGTGGAGTATGTTTGGTTTCAAAGTGATTGGAGATATGGTTTTTGCAGTACCTATTCTGTTAACAGCTGAAGCATTAAAGTGTACAAGAGCTGCCAATATGTAAAGAAAACTTGAAACAAAATAGACCTAATCTATGTAAGATTTATTTTATGCAAGTATTACGTGATGTTAACATGAAAAAAATCTGTAAAGGATTTTAAAAATTGATTGGAGGTGTGTTATTTATCTTAAGACAATACATGCAACTGAAGAAACAATTTTCTTCCTTTCTGTTGTGTTGGATGCTAATAATGATTAATAATTTCTAATGACAGTCTTGACTGAGATAACTAGAATACCAGGATAATGTAAGCTAAATTGCTTACATTGTCCTGGTATTCTAGTAATGTGACACAATTTAGAACTGGGCTTTTAAATTGTTAATTGGCAAAGTAAACTACAAAGGAGATGGGCACCTGTGAGAGAGAGGCGGGGTGAGAGAACATTTTGTAATGTTAAAATTTCTATAGAAGTGTCCAGATGTGATTGTGACTAAAAGCCGACACCGAGTATGACTGCATGTATTTTTAGCCAACCGATATGTATTGTGTATTTGATGATCTTTTGTAGTACCTTTAGTGAACACTAGATGGAGCAGATACATGAAATGTAAAAAATCATTTGGTCTCAAATGACTACACTCATCCCCATATCTACAGTATATTGGCAAGTGAAACATAATGATAACTTTATATAATTTATATTTCATGTATCTCTGCTTGTCAATTGTGCCTCTCTAATATTAAAATCATTGATATTCTATCAAGTGCAAACCTGACAAAGTAGGCTATTGCATACATCTCAGAAAAACTGAGGAAGGAAACGGGACCTTTGAGTTCCATTTTCCAACTAAACACTTTCCAGGAGTTCCATTTTCCAGGTTACCATCTGGTGAAAGTGAGACTGCTTTCGGCAGGTGGTGGGTGAAGTGTCTTGCCCAAGGACACAGCAGCAGTCTGCATCTGCAGAAGCTGGGATTCAAATCACCAACCTAGGTTATTGGACGACCTGCTCTACCATTCTGAGCCACTGTCTAAAACTAGTTTGTTCATTTTAATATCATCTGGAACGTCCATCTCTTTACAAGCACAGCCCAGCAGTGTTGACCCAGAGCAGGGGAAATATAGTGTTTATAATCCCTGCTCAACTCAATGATTATCCTTTAATCAACAAAACAAATGCTTCAAATATGTATAAGTAAATGTGTAACAGTGTTTCTTTCCAACATTTTTTTTAAATGTGGGAATGCATTTTGAGTCTACTCATTGGTAAAAATGCTGCTACCTGGATTTCAGATTCAAAGCACTATAAAGCATCTCTTCACACCAGAAAAAGACACTTTTTTTTCTCTCACACTCCTTAATGTAATCTGAATACAGTACATGCAAGGTCTATAATAGTAAGATAAATGAATTGAATGGGGATATTGAAATAGTGATGTAGCTCATGTCATTGGGCAGGTGTTAACATTAAGCTCTGAAAGCAGAGGAGAGAGCAGAGAGGGACAGCTAATATGCATAATCCTACCTCCTGATGTTTCTATCAAGAAGCACAGAATGTGATGTTCATTATACAATGAAAGCTTTACAAGGCAGCGAGAAAGATTTTCCTCAGGTCCCCCCTAAGCTCAGTTCTTGAGTTGTATTCGTGAGGAATATGAAAGAGTAGAGGTTTTGTGCACATAATAACTCTGCCCACCCAGGCTCTTTTTTGTTATTAAGTCAGAAGGACCCCAGCACAAAGAGGGTCACATATTGCATGTAAGTTATTTACAAAAAAGACACTCCAAACAGGGCCTTGTACAAATGGGGGATGGGAGTGTTTCTTCCACAGAATGAACACTGTAACAAGGGCAGGTGTCACTGGATAATATAGCTACTGTACATACAAATAAAGCCTAGTGTGCTGCATTCTACTAAACTGTTCATCATTACACATTTAACAGAAGATCATGTGATATTAGTAATCTATTTATGAAAGAGGCACATTTGTATTGGCTGTCTGTTGACTTGGGCATTATGTGTCATGCACATTCAAGCATCTGTGTTTTTTTGTGTCATAGTTGCTCATATCCAAAACACTTTCTCAATTCACAGAAAACGTGTAAAGCCCATTTTGTTCTTTTGACAATGACTGAGTTGTCAAAAGAACAAAACAAAACACTAATTTAAAAAACAAAAACAGCTTGAGTAACTATAGCCTAATGTTAAGGTGTAGCCCACCAGATCCCCAGGAAAAAAGGTTAAAAAAAAAAAATAGAACTGTGGCATGTGTATTCTTGGTGCTTGAGCTTCTTGGTAATCTGCGGATCTGCTATTTTAGACTTAATTCATTTTAATTGGAAAGAGTGAGAGAGATTTTTTAAATCTAGTAACACATTTCTGTTAGACCTGGGTTAGGCCTGATTTGATCTGGGAAAGGAGCTCTACTGCTAGACAAAGACTGGATTAGGCTTGATGTTGTTTAATCATGGATAACTATTATATTAAGATTATAATGTATTTTTTGTTATATTGTGACTTGTGTGTATGAAACTTAATTTTTGTGTGTGTTTTTGTTTAACCTACACCTCATGGTCTTTCATCTCATCCTGATTAGATTAGGTTATATGAGATCTATCAAAATTCAGCCTATGCCAGAAGGAGAGCCATTTGCATGCAACAGGTCAGGCTGCAGACAGGCGCACAGACGGACACACACTGCAGCGTTGCTTCACTCACGATCAAACCCCAGTACTTGCCTCACAATTATCAACAGCTGAACTCAATTCTTTTGATAAACCTTATTTGGCCGCACCCAGAACAATTCTTGGCGGAAAAAAAAAAACACGTCAAGTGCCTCCCGTGCGTGTCGTCACCGGCTGCGGTCCCGCCTCTGCTCCTCTCCTCCGGCCAGCAGACGTATATAAACACAGTGACCCATCTGTCTCCAGCCTACCCAGTAACATCACCGCCAGCGTTACGTGAAAGAGTGACGGGGCGGGCTCTCGGGATCAGATTGTGGCCGATTTCTGGAGGATGAGAAAAAGCGCTACGGTGACGGTTTCGCCCGTATCCTCCAGCGGCAGCAGCGGCGGCAGCAGCGGCAGCAGCGGCATAACCGGAGGACTCACCTGTTGTTCGCCTCTCAATGGTGAGTCTACCACTGCCATTAGCCTTATCTGGAACATTAGCGCGCAGGAAGCCTTTTCTCCCACCCCCCATTTCTTAATTTTCGCCAAATAAATACGAGATAACTCACAGTAAATCGCAATAGTTACACATTCAATGAGCGTTGAGCAGAAATGAGATGATATTCATACCCTCCGCTTCCTGCCTCGCCCGAGCAAAAATGTTTATCATGTCGTCACGTTGCTGTGCTTGCGACCGAAATAAAAGAAGAAAACACTAACTCTGCAGGTATTAATTGACTTCAATTCGGCTGTGCTTGCAATTTCCAACAAATCTATGCGTCTAAAACCTCATGAGACCAAACTTCAGTGTAGCAACAGGTGGCATGTTTTTTTTTCTCTCTCCCAGGCCGGAATCGAGGCGAGATTCAGAGGGACGTGGCGAAAAGTAGGGCGTCATTCAGCACCGAGGGACAGTGGACAGCTCCCACTGCCAGTTTTCTCTGTCAGCTCCCCTTTTGCTGAAGGGAAAAACACTGTACCATAAAAAAAGAAAGAAAGAAAGAAAGAAAGAAAAAAAGACATGTATGTATTTACTGTGGAATTTTGTACACATAAATCTATCTACCCCAGAATAGCCTATAGCACAACTCAAATGTAAAATTAAGAGTGCATGACCCTAACATCTTTAGTGGGGTCACTACTTGGTCAAAACGCCCCCCCCCTTTCCGTAATCAGCCTCCAACTTGCCCCCTTCTGAAGACCCTTCCCTCCTCGCTCCCTCGCTCTCTCTCTCTAAACTGTCCCCTTATTCCTAACCCATCCCCCCTCTTTCCACTGACTCCAGTCTTGTTGCATAGCTACCAGCTCTTACTGGAGACGCAGGACAGCCGTCTCTCTCCAGTCCAAATGTGACTTATTGGAAAGACAACACAAATTACCCAGATGACGGTTATGCATTTAAATGATGTGTTTTCGCCGGCAAATTGAGCATAATTACAAATTGTGCTCTGCTTATTGTGACAGCTTTTTGTTCATTGCATATGGTTTATTCTAAGTGCTGTGGCTGTGATCCACACTCGCTCGCTCCCCTCCTCTTGCCGTCTCCAGCTTTTGAGAGCATTTGAAAGGTTGGCATTACAACAACAAAGGAAGGATGGAATGTCAACAAGCTTCACAGAGATGGAATGGGAATTGGATATAACTTGAAATTTTAGGAGTTTTCCCTGGAAAGAATTGTGTCATGTCCCTGCATAGGTGCACCGGCCAGGGCAGAGGATATGAAGTAACAGTAACATGTGTAATCAATTATTCTTTCTGCCTTTTCCTTCACAGACTGGATGCATTTGTGGCACAAGAGGAAATGTTTTGGAGGTACTGAGTGGAAGACTAGTGATTTTGTTGTGACATTGATCAAAGAACAACAAGTCCCAGTCTGCCTCTCAGCGCAAACTAGTTTTCAACAGTCTACGTGTGTGCGCATCATATTCTCCAATGTTGTTATAAAGCTCTCAAACAATGCTTAAAGATGCACCCAATAGACTGTTCTGGTTCATGCTTGTGCTTAACATGAAGTGCTGAACTTCAGGATCAATGATTGTTTTCGAGTGCAAAAATTATACTCACAAATAATGCTGAGTAAAATGTTTAAGCGTGAATCATTCATTGTCTGCTGATATCATTTTCTTGTTTACTTTTTACTGGGTCAAATAAACTAAACAGTTCAATTGTGGTGTATTTGTGCTTTCTTATATATTACAGAGAGCTTAAGCTCCACGAAATTGATGGATGAGTGTGCAGTAGCAATTTCCTCCTAGAAGCTTGTTCAGCTTTGAAAAGCCTTGTTTAAAGAGTTTCTTATTTCCACTAATGTGGGACTTAAAAAAACTGAAGGTCTCTTTGTGAAAGGCAGGCTAAACTTGTACACAGCTTATGTATTGAAGAATGTCAGTAGTTTAATATCCAAATATAGCATGGTTTATAGGATGTCTACACAAAAGCAGAGCAGTGGTGATTCACTCCGATGTAGAGGGGGTAAAGAAATCATTAGAAATCATACAAATGTGAACCATTCTCTGGTGTTTCTGCCCAAATGTTAAATTGCGCAGGCTTGCTCCACCTTTCTTCCAATATAAAGCTTATTTTAAAAATAGATCTGATGGATGAATGGAGCTACAGTCAGTAAAAAGTTTAAGAGAAAAGACAACCAGAATTGAAACAATGTATGGATCGGTGGTAGACCCTCCTGATATAGGCAATGCTTAACAGTGTGAGAAGTTAAGGTAATGACAAACAAAACAGCAAATTATTTGGATGAGACATAATCATACATCATCATACCCATAATACATGTATCCTGGATCCAGACATTGAACAAATAATAATAATAATTCAATTATAAAGCTGGGATGAATGCGGTGGTTCTTAATTAGCCAGGCCTGATGGCGGCTCTCAATCACTGCTCTAAGTCTCTGATTGGCAGCCTGCAGCTTTTTCATATAAGACCAGAGGCTGGTGTGCGTTGCTAAGCAACTCAAAAGAGTCAAGTACATTTGTTTATTGGCCAATACTCAAGAAGATAGAGTTTCAAACTTCTGCCTTATATTGTGGTTGGTTTTATTCACTCAGTTTTTTTGTTGCATAGATTTTATTGTATGCATCAGTCTCTTGACCATTGACTTCATGTGAATCACCACTAAAGGCTATAATATAGCCTAATTTCAGGTAGGATCAAATAGCACAATTAGCAGGCACATGGCATTTTCCCTCTTTGCCTCAATGCATCAGAGCTATGTGATGACCTTGTAAGGAAAACTCAATACAGTCACATAGTTGAGCCATTTCTTATTTCTCTACAATGCATGCTTTGTCAGGAAGCAGATGGCTTTTACAAAGAAAATACTGAGCATGGGTAAAGGAAGTGCACAGCATGTGAGAAATCAGACCAAGTGCAGGCCTGGAGTAATGGACATATTCCCTTCTTGTTATCACTGGGCATCTAACAGTGTGTTATGGTACGCCAACTGTTCCCTGTCTGAACTAGCACCCAACACACGACCTATCTGTGTGACTGCAAGTGTAGTCAAGAGCTGCTGGTGAGAAAAGATGACAAGCTCAACTACAATGTATGACAATGAAGTCATTGTAACGCTATGACCCAAGTTTTCTGCAATTATTTCAACAATATCATTATTTTTCATAGAGCAAGCACCTGACCTTTTGTGACCAGCTACATTTTGACTTTTTGTAGTGTCTCGAGTAGTAGGTAGGTACCACCAATTTGTGCTTACTTGTAACAACTAAGCTTGAGGCATAAACCCTACTGCAGACGAAACAATGACCACTGGATTGAAACACGTTGATTATGGGAGTTATTAGTTGTTAACGTGATAGTTCCTGAAGCAAACGCTGAAATTCTGTCACCGAGACACGATTGTTTATTTGAACAACTTATGTATAAAAGATTAATATCATACCATGTTTTGTGAACTACTTCAGTAGTTTACCAGATTTTAGTCAGTTACTTAATGTGATAATCTAGACCAGGAATCTTTAACCAATATCTCTCCTGCCCTTTCCAAGTAGCTTGCCAAAGACCTTCAGCATTTCTACATACACTTGACTCACATTATTTGTTTTTGTTCTAAAATGGTCAAATACTGTGCTTAACAAATTTATTAGACCACCTGTCATGAAAATAAGAAAACTTAGTAATAGATTAAAAACTTGTTTCAAATTAACAATTTCATTGTTATCCATTAACAAAACAATCAATTGGAATAACAAAATAGTTCTTGTTGACAAATTATAACCTAAAATGTCAATATTTTGCATGGCTTTTGTTATCGAGTTCCAAATAGTTCCCAGAGACTTGCTTTGGATGACACTTTGGTCTGATACATTTTTGATTTCACTAAATCCCAGATCTGTACAATGGTACAAATGGTTGGCCAGTCCATCAGATCCAGCTCCAAAAAGAGTCCCTTTTCCTTAACCCTTATAGAAACATAAAAAATAAATGATGGCAGCAGTGTCAAACACCTTATTTCTCCATTGTGAGATCAATAAAGTGTCATCTTATCTCTTATACTGGATGGTGGTCTAATAAATAAGTTAAGCACTGGATTTAAATGTGTTTATGTGTATTTTGTGGTTAATTGTCAGTTTAAAGCTGATCACCTTGAGAACAGGCACATACTGAGATCACCCTAAACCAGGACTAATCACTATACAGAAAAACACAGCAACTCAACACATATTTTAAACATCTTTGTTTACAGACATAAAAATGTTCAGGATTATATTTACAAAATGAGTCACAAATAACAAAATTTGAGGCCTCAATATATTATAGGACATTAATTCTTAACATTTTGGCAAAAAATTGAGTTCAAAATGGTTTAAAGCCAATTAAAAGAGCATTAGCGTGTAGCACAAACTCCAGCAAAAACAGCCAACACATGTGAATCATAAATGCAATGCAAAAGATGCCTTTTACATGAAGATATACAAGTATAGTCACATTGGCGATGTAAGACTGTTTTTGTTTCGGCATACAATAAAAAAAAATATATAATGGAAAAATATGATTTCACGGCTGAAATGATTATTTCTCTAACCCATTAGAGGCCTAGTAAATGACAGACAGAAAGCCATACTTTATCCAACAGCACACAACAATTTCTGGCTAAAATAAATATCACAGGTATATAAAATAAAAGTACAACATGGAGAACTGAAAGCTGATTACTGTATTTTGACAAAGGTTTACAAAACATTTGTGTTTGAGCTCGAATCATACAGAGAAATGTCTGGCTGCACTCATTTGCTAAGCTTACAGGTTGTGTCAGACATTATTTATATACAGTAAGAGCTGAACAGTTGGGCCAAAATTAAATCTCATAATCAGTGGGCTATTGTCTGGTCATGGTCATAAAAAGGATAGGGACTTTAATCCTTTAGGTGTTGCTCCTCAGAAAACGCTTAACACTAAGTCAGGTAACGACTGGCCAGGACCAGTATTGTTCAGTTTTAGGTGGTCTTCACCAGATCGTACACGTGGATATGCACATCATCATCGTATTTGATGTAGTACACAGTGGGTTTGGCTGGAACCTGGTAAATCACCAAACCCGTTCTCTTCAGACCGTTATCTGTGACATACTCCACCTGTTTTCCCACAAGGCTCTCTGGCTCCTCACCAGGCTTCCTGTCCGCTGGAAGCAAATGTTTGTTTTCTGGGGGGGGGATGAAAGAAAAAAGGAGGGGGCATAAGACAAAACAGTAACAAAAAACACCGAATTAAAGATGGGTGTAAACGATCATTTAAATTTTAAATAATAAAATGTTTTTTTGTTAAGTAGTATGTAAAGTCTGCTCACACATGATATTGCTAAAGTGCATAAAACAACCACCCCCCCTTAAATACTACTACTACTACTACTAATACTACTACTATGCCATAGGGTAGAACAGGGGTCGGGAACCTTTTTAGCTAAAAGAGCCAAGAAAAAGTCTCTCATATTAACATTTATTTCCGTGAGAGCCATACAATTTTTTTTTTTTACTCTGAATACAACAAAATATGTGCATTTAAAAAAAAAGAGAGTAATAAGTCTCAGAATGTATTTATTATTTATTCTTTTTTTTTTTGGCAACGTTGTTATACTGGAGTTATCCAATACATAGAACTACCCTACTTACCAGGGCTGTAACCATTTAGTTATGAAATAATAAATATTTATTATTAGGCCGTATTTAATATAAAATTGGTAATGCTTTCCAA
>OMNZ01108845.1:21964-42089 GCA_900303255.1 Lesueurigobius sanzi | reverse complement strand
GCCGCACGCCAAAGCCAACCCGTTTGCGCTGCCGACTGTGGTGAGTGCTATCAGCTGAGGTCAGGCTGCCCCCGCCCGCCGTCTCTCCCCCTGTCCCTGCCCTCCCCCCTCCACCCCCCCCCCCCCCACCCCCACCACCACCACCCCGTCTCACTCCCCTCTGGGCCCTGCGCTCTGACAGGTCACACGTCGGCTGAAGTGTGGGAGGATCTCGCTGCCAGATCTCAAAAACGCCCTTTCAGAAACGGATAATAATATTCATCATGTCATTTAGTTGGTGCCAGTTCTCGTGTGAGCCTCTAGGTGTCTCTGTCTTTATACAGAACAACCTTTGACACTCACAAAATCGCTTGTCTCTAATGTAGCTAATGTTTTACTAATTTGGACTTCTCAAAATACGGTATAAATAAAGTATAGCTAAACCAATGGCACAAATTCCTTACGCTGTGACACTATATTGTCTTTCTAGTCTAGAAGCAGGAGATGGAAATATTTCAAGATTTTTAAAAGAAAAAGGCCCTATGCCTCATTCATAGCTTTCCTAAACACATTTGTAGCATCACAATTCTCACAAGGATGGGATTCTAAGCACAACAACTAGCCTGCTCAGTTCATGATGAATAAACACACCTTTACATCTAGATGCATGCCACACAAAGTTATTTTTTCCACAAATGTCAGCTTTTACAATATGAGGCAAACAGCTGATGAATCCACGTGTGTAGCACTGTTTGTTTATATCACATACAGCTGTGGCCAAAAGTTTACATATGTAATACATTTCATACAATATGAATGATTGCACAAAAACCTGGTTAGTGGTTGCGTGAAGCCATTTATTTATTTATTGTTTTTTACACTTTTTATGTAGAAACTAGCCAAAAGTGCCTGATACAAAAGTTTGTATCTTGAAACAAGCATACATTATTTTCAGACAGTCCAATTTTGTCAGAGTCCTGTATTTCAGCTGAAGTACAGGTTTTCTTTGCTCCTGAACAGTTTTCCTGGCAGTTGTTGAAGGTCATGTAAACGTTAGATCAGGGACATTTGAGTAGTTTCTGTTTCATTATGATGAAAGAGTAAACACAGTTCTTTGCTTCGCACAAACATTACCATGAGTGGAATATTCTATGAAAAATGGCCAAAAGATTAAAAGGGTATGTAAACTTTTGGCCACAGCTGCATCTGTTACAGTGCAAAGTTAGTAAACAGGGTTTTGCCAACCAAGAAAATTATTATTCTTTATTTAATACATTGACGTTGCCTACCAAAGCCCCGGCCGTGACAACATCTCGCTCGTATTCTGCTACTAGAATAAATCAGGTACAGGGCCTTTAAAGAATAGTTGACCTCATTATTTTGCACATTGTCTCTTCTCCAGCCCGGGAGGCAGTCCAGCTCCCTGTCGCCTGAGTGCAGTCGGACTCTGCTCCTGTGTTTCCTTTGGGTGCTGAAGAACGCCGACGCTGCCCTGCTGGAGAGATGGGTGTCTGACTTGTCTGTCCTGCAGATCAACCGCCTCCTTGAATTGCTGCATCTTTGTATCTCCTGCTTTGAATACAAGGTACTGCTGCCGTGGACTGTCAATGTCTCATGTTACTGTTAGTTAGAATATTGTTTTTGTGTTCATTACTTAAGTATTGAAGACACGAGTATAATGGCTTTACATAAACATTAAAGAAGGACTGGTATGCTTTTTGATTTGATAGTGATTTGAAACGTATATTGACCATTATCTTACACTTTGTGTTTTGAAAGCTACTTACAAAGCGACTCCCCCCTTCGCTGCCTAGCTGTAGCCAATTCTACTTTACTTATTAATTATACTTTTTTCAGCTTTTTTAATACGATTTATTTTTTAAATTCTCAGTAAAAAATTCAGTGGCAATAAATTTCACCATGATGGCATTAAAAAGGTCTTAAAAAGGTCTAAAAATTTGTCTCCATCAAACCTGGAGCTGAATAAAAAGAGTGGGGAAAAAAGAACAAAACATGGATGTAGACATGTTGCTGTAGCAAAGCAATGCTGGATGTTTTTGCAGCAGGTGCTCCACGATAGAAGGATAACGATTTTCCAGAGAAGGTGAGGGGATAAAGAAAGCATTTCCTGACTCGGGAGGAGATTTTGGGAACAGGAGGTCCTTTTCATGAACTGCCACGGCAGTGCTAAAAAATAGCCACTGGGGAAGTTTCAAAGATGACTCAAACTCAAAACACGGCTCCAGCTTTGTTCCTGATGAGGGAAGAACATGTTACATGGTAAAAAGCTGTAAAAAGATGATTTTGTTGATAGCTCTCCTTGAAACTAAACGCTATCTCCATGATGTCCATCCTTTTTTTAACCACTGCATAATGAATCTCTGAAATGCTGGATCAAAATGTGGAATGAAGGGTGGGCTTTGTTAAATAACTTTACGTCAAATATTAGCCTACAGCTTTTTACAAGAAACTATTTCAATTGGTCAACATATACAGTATGACCCAAGGCAACCCAGTTCACATGCTGCACATAGTCAGCAGACACATTAAGAGGTATGGCACTTATAAATCCCTCGGCTTACATTTCAGGGCAGGAAGGCTCTGGAGAGAATGAACAGCTTGACATTCAAAAAGTCCCAGGACATGAAGGCACGACTGGAAGAGGCCATACTGGGGACTATCGGAGCTCGACAGGAGATGGTGCGGCGCTGCAGAGGTAAAAGCAAAGTTACACGGTGACGGATGGGCGTGCTCCACTTTAGGTTTACTCTTAATTGTTTGAGGAAATTGCTTCTTGCAGAGAGGAGTCCTTACGGCAGCCAGGAGAACGTGAGATGGAGAAAAAACGTGACTCACTGGAAGCAAAACACTGACAGAGTCGATAAGTATGTGGTTCTTGAAAATGTATAAACTTGACAGGGTTGTGAATATAATCACCTAGAAAATAAACAACTCTAAAACTAAACTGAATACTCAAGGTGTATTCTTCAAAATTTGGTGTAGTTTTAGGGTTTGGGTCTTGGTCTTTAGCAGAAGTAGAGCGGGAATACTTGGTTAAATAAGAAACTACTTTGCATTCTGCTAAAAATTATAACCTAATGTACACAATTATATGATGTAATACTGATATGATTATAGGTTATGTAGCCAGGAGTCCTCTACCTACTAAAAAGCAATACATATCATTTAAATTCACTGCCAAAGGAACAGGTCTGTGCTTTGTTCATGTGCGAGAAGTGTCATTAAATATGTCTGAATGTGACGAAATTAACTTTACATTTAGTCAACAAAATTTACATTGAATTTTAGTTTTAGACAAAAGGAAGTCTTGATGAAAACTAAATTACAGTTTTGTCTAAATTAAATGCAAAACAAAGAAATTGCACTGTGAAAAATCTAGTTTTTTCTTAGTATCAAAATCAAGATGGGATATTTAGCATGTCCACAACTAGATTCCTATTTCTTTTGCTAGGACAAAAGCTGAAGTAGAGCTGGAGTCTGTCGTGGATGGGAACTTGGCCACTGAGGCTTCTTTAATCGTGTTGGACACACTGGAGATAGTCGTCAAGGTAAAACAATGAGGATTTATTTAAGATATTATTGTGTTTTTCTCCACAAATGACACCTTACTAAATATCGTGTTTGATTTCAGACTGTGGTGGCCTCAGAGCTGAAGGAGAGCGTTCTGGGGGGGGTGCTCCGAGTGCTTCTCCACAGCATGGCAGGGAACCAGAGTGCCCTCTTCCTGCAGCACTGCTTTACTACACAGAGAGCACTTGTTTATAAGGTTACACTGTTGCTACTCCTCTTTCAACTACATCAGTCTTACAGATCTTGTGTGTAGTTGTTTGTGGCTAAGCTTCATTTTATGAATTGGTTGTTGTTTGTTTAGTTTCCCGAAATGCTGTTTGAAGAGGACACAGAGCTCTGCGCCGACCTGTGCTTGCGTCTCCTGCGCCACTGCAGCAGTAGTGTGGGCTCGGTGCGAAGCCACGCCTCTGCCTCCCTTTACCTGCTCATGAGGCAAAACTTTGAAATAGGCAATGTAAGTTTTAAATGTTTAGCAACCACACAAACTACTGAAAACATCTTTGTAATTAAGATTTTGTCACTTGTCTCATTATCACATCCTGTTTTTGCTTTTTCGGATATTCTTCGTCTAGAGTTCATCTTTTTTATTCAGTGTACATAAGAGATGTCTATACAGTTTTATTGATAGATGCTAAGGGACATTTATTTTATTTTACTCTAGTCTTATTATTACCTGTTTGCAAACTTATTTTCTTCTTTGATGGCACATTTTCCTGACTCCCCCTCTGTGATTTATTTATTTATTTACCATCTCATTTTCGAGGGGGTCCTTCCAACAAAAGGCCACACATGCACAGTATGTGACAATACAGAAAGACATGCAAAGAAAAGAAAAACACACACAAAAAACAGAAACAAAACAAACACTTGACACAACAATCTCAACAGAAAACACAGTACAAAAATCACACTTTGCTCTGCCCAAAAACACCACCACATCCCAGAATAATCCTGTCTTAAGAGTTGAGGTCAATACGTACTATCTTCTCTTTCCTCATGTGCTGCAGAACTTTGCTCGAGTAAAGATGCAGGTCACAATGTCTCTATCGTCTTTGGTTGGAACGTCTCAAAATTTCAACGAGGAGCATCTCCGTCGGTCCCTGAAGACGATCCTCACGTACGCAGAGGAGGACCTGGAGCTGCGAGACACGCCGTTCCCTGAGCAGGTCTGCAGATGCACACAATTGTAAAGTTTTGCTGTTTTAAAGATACTAAATTCAACTTTTGTACTTTTGCTTCTTCGAAAAACAAGGTGCAAGATCTTGTTTTCAACTTGCACATGATTCTCACCGACACTGTGAAGATGAAGGAGCATCAGCAGGACCCCGAAATGCTGCTTGATCTCATGTACAGGTACTGGCTCCCGTCTGAAGGCCGCGATCAAAAATTAAACACCAAAACTAAATCTTTCATACACTTTCTCCATTTCGACTGCAGGATTGCCAAAGGCTACCAAAACTCGCCCGACCTGCGCTTGACGTGGCTCCAAAATATGGCGGGGAAGCATTCGGAGAGGGGGAACCACGCCGAGGCTGCCCAGTGCCTGGTCCACAGCGCCGCCCTGGTGGCAGAATACCTCAACATGCTGGAGGACTGTCGCTATCTGCCCATCGGCTGTGTCACTTTTCAGGTCAGTCCAGGGCCAATACTTGAAAATAAGTTCCATAACAGACAATTTCATTTTAAAAACAATTAGTTTTATATGAGACACTGCAGGTGAAAGGGATTTTTGCTTTTTTGAGTGGAGTGAATTTGAAACTTTGCTGTATATTACCGACATTTCATTTGTTCAAATATCCAAAATTGACTATTTTCAGCAAAAAAATTTAAATAATAGATAGAGCCAGGTTTAAATTTGAGGTGTTATTTTGTTGATATAATAGTTACAAAGATTTGTTGAGAGGGGATTTTGAATATTTTATTTACTTTATGAATAAACTAGTTATTAGTGAATAAATCTGTAAAAATTCAAATTTTGCTTTGTTTTTTGACGTTCAAAATTGAATAAATCAGGTGAGGGATTCAATATTGAAAAATACCTCAGAGCAAGCCTTCAAAATATTGTTAAGTACATGACTGGAAAGTTTGGAGTCTGTAGGGGCAACTAAAGTGCAGATTTTTGTGTAGGTTCTCAGTCGTACAGGAGTTGTCCATCGTAGGCAGATGTTGTCGCTACATGTAAGAAAAATGCATTTTGAGGAAATGGCCTTTGAAGTTGCAAATTTCTGTGTAAATTTATGAAGAAACGTTGAATTAGTGCAACAATTAAACCCCTTACTGTGAAGATTTGGTCATTTTTTGTTTCCAGGTGAAAGTTTATATGTTAAGGGAGCAAACTGGCACAATATATATATATTTTATTGACTTCTGCCTGCAGTGTCGCCTCTTAATATAACAAATCATTCATTTTTCAACCATTTTTCATACTCTCATGAGGCACAGTGCTTGTTTTGACACCGCAGGCCCATGCCTTTCTCTGAGTTGTTTATCAGCCCATCAGTCCCACCCATTGGAGCGTTTTCAGAATAGAGTTTGCTGTCCTGGCTTCCTTTCTGGCCTCTGACTTTCTGTTTTTCCATTAGAACATCTCCTCCAACGTGCTGGAGGAGTCCGCCGTATCCGATGACGTCCTGTCCCCCGAGGAGGAGGGGATCTGCGCTGGGAAGTACTTCAGTGAATCTGGTCTGGTCGGCCTCCTGGAGCAAGCAGCTGCCTCTTTTAACATGGTAAGACTCATATTCTCCGACCACACGGCGATGAGCCGCATGCGAACACAGCGGAGGGGCTCGGGCTGTAACACGGATGAAATGGAGTTATGTGAGTGAAATCCTGCCCCTCTGTGCCTCTGTAAACACAGGCCGGCATGTATGAGGCCATAAATGAGGTCTACAAGATCCTGCTGCCCGTCCATGAAGCCAACCGAGAGTTTAAAAAGTTAGCAACCGTCCACGGAAAACTGCAAGATGCCTTCAATAAAGTCTACAATCAAGTGAGTTCATAAATATAGTCCAACAACACATTATTAGACTTTTTTCTTATGTTTTTGATTGTAAATTGTCTCAATTTACAATCAAAAACATAAGTTTTGAGAAAATACATGTATTGGCCATGTAATAATTGGTTTTGGAGGGTAGAAAAGGTGTACCTACTAGATGTACTGAGATTATTCAGTATACTGTATTCTAACTTTGTGCTGTTTCCTTTTCTTTCCAGAGTTCGGGATGGGAGGTAACCACTTCATTCATTAGCACTATTAGTATAATTAAATGTACAATCACTCTTAACTTTCTTCCTTCTTTCTTTCCTATCTCATATGGGTCTGTCCCACTTCCAACGACACTGAAATGGTGAGTTTGACATCTTTGGCCGAGCTAATTTTAAACCCACTGTTGAAAAACACATCACTCAAGTCAATAACGCTGTGGCTATCTTTTTTTTTTTTTTTTTTTAACAAGTGTCACTTCCTTTTAACCTTTTCAGCGCGCAGAGGATGTTTGGCACTTACTTTCGAGTTGGTTTTTATGGCTGTCGCTTCGGAGACCTGGACGAGCAGGAGTTTGTCTACAAAGAGCCATCCATCACCAAATTAGCTGAGATCTCGCACCGACTCGAGGCATGCTGATAATGGTCATGGTGATAATTGAATGTGTCAGCAGTGATGTATTTATGAAGGTGAATCTCTTGTGCACAGGAGTTCTATTCTGAGAGATTCGGAGATGACGTGGTGGAAATTATAAAGGGCTCAAACCCAGTGGACAAACACAAGCTTGATCCCAACAAGGTAATTGTAAAAGTGTATGTTATGTCGTAGGGCTGCGCAGTTCATTGAATTTAAGTCAAATTGCTGGGATGAAAATCAGCACCTCCAAATCCACGGCCATGGTTCTCAACCGGAAAAAGGTGGCCTGCCCTCTCCAGGTCGGTGGAGTGTCCTTGCCTCAAGTGGAAGAGTTCAAGTGTCTCTGGGTCATGTTCACGAGTGAGGGACGGATGGAGCGTGAGATTGACAGACGGATCAGTGCTGTGACTGTTGTGGTGAAGAAGGAGCTGAGTCCAAAGACAAAACTCTCGATTTACCGGTCGATCTACGTTCCTACTCTCACCTATGGTCATGAGATTTGGGTCATGACCGAAAGGACACGATCGTGGATACAAGCAGCCAAAATGAGTTTCCTCCGCAGGGTGGCTGGGCGCACCCTTAGAGATACGGTGAGGAGCTCAGTCATCCGGGAAGAGCTCAACAGAGCCACTACTCCTCCACGTCGAAAGGAGCCTGCTGAGGTGGCTCGGGCATCTGTTTCGGATGCCTCCTGGTCGCCTCCCTCAAAAGGTGTTCTGGGCATCTCCCCCCGGGAGGAGGCCCCCGGGAAGACCCAGGACACGCTGTCTTTAAGTTGGCCTGGGAATGCCTTGGGATCCCCCAGGGAGAGCTGGAGAAGGTCTCTGAGATTGCTGCAGCATGTGTGTGCGTGGATCGGGAAGTCTGTGCATTTCTGCTCAGACTGTTGCCTCCGTGACCCGGCCCCAGATAAAATGGATGGATGGATGAAATGTCAGCTTTGAGATTGCATCCATCTACAGCCAATTCTGTGGCAGAAACTGCACCTCTTCAGAGTTTAGCTGAGTAACATGGAAATGTATTTACCATTTTTGTTCAAGTTGAGTTTTATTTAAACATCTCTCATCTATGTTCATGAAACATTTTAGTAAAATTTACAGTGATTTTGTTATTTCATGAAAAATGAACATTTAGATCTATCAATATAAAAAAAAGATTGTGTTAATATTGCCTTATCGACCAGCCCCATTTTGAAAAGAGACCGGTCGCTCATCAGTCCTTTAATGGCACAAACTTTGAAGAAGAAGTTATTGTCATTATCCTCGTTGTCACTTGGTAGAGAAGAATAGTTTGCTATTGCAATCTGAGAAACATTTTTCTTATTGACTACAAGCTGTGTCATGCATTATTGTATTGTTGTGGATGTATCTGCCAAAACGTTTGAGGAGGATCTGTGTGTGTGCAAAATCTTTGAAAACAGTGATGCAACTCTTTCTTCTCGTCTCAGGCCTACCTCCAGATCACCTACGTCGAGCCCTACTTCGACACGTATGAACTGAAAGAGCGGATCACGTACTTCGACAAAAACTACAACCTGCGCACCTTCATGTACTGCACCCCCTTCACGCTGGACGGCCGCGCCCACGGGGACCTGCACGAGCAATACAAGCGCAAAACCATCCTCACCACGTCCCACGCCTTCCCCTACATCAAGACTCGCATCAACGTCATCCACAAGGAGGAGGTGCGTGATCGAGGACCATTTTTTAGAATACAATCTGTGAGACTTTACAATCAAGGCTCTTTCAATCATTTTTTGACAATTCAGAAGTGACTTTTTAACGATTTTATGAGACAAAGTGTGTTGTCCAACTATATTCCTATTTATTTTCAGACATATTCAGCCTGTTAAATCTCCTGACCTGTAATTAACTTAGAAAGCACGTTACATTTCTTTTCAGATCATTCTTGTGCCGATGGAGGTGGCCATTGAGGACATGCAAAAGAAAACACAAGAGCTCGCCTTCGCCACCAACCAGGACCCAGCTGATTCCAAGATGCTTCAGATGGTGCTGCAGGGCTGTGTTGGCACCACAGTCAACCAGGTCAAGACAGTCGCTTTTCTTACTTCTGTTATGGCAGTGTCTTAGAGTTCGTAAATGGGAGCATGTTTTATTTGTATATCTAAGGTGCTGTGCTGCTAATGAGAGCAGGACTTCACAGTATATTACAAAATAAGTTGGCTATTACTGTAGTCAGGATCAGCTGATGCAATGTCCATCTCGCAATCAGGCCGATGTTTAACTTCTGACCAGACACATCCATCATTTTTGTTTCTCACTGATGCCAAAACAAATATGTGGTAACTTAAATCACTGTTAATGTTTACTCTCACGGCGGGACATTTACCCTGGCCACGCCCACATCATACTAAATATAGTACAACTGTAATAGAATTTTTGTTTGGTCTTACCAGCAGAAGGTGGGGTCAAAGTTTCATACATATCATCAAAAGTTACATTTTCAAAGCGATAGATATGGGGCGCTCTAGGGTTAAAGTCACACATTTATTCAGGCCATCGATGTCATCTAATAGGAGTGAGATGGGCTCTAGCATGCCCATAGTGAATTTCTCCATTGTGAGATCAATAAAGCATTATCTT
This sequence comes from Lesueurigobius sanzi, assembly GCA_900303255.1. Taxonomy (NCBI): domain Eukaryota; kingdom Metazoa; phylum Chordata; class Actinopteri; order Gobiiformes; family Gobiidae; genus Lesueurigobius; species Lesueurigobius sanzi. The sequence goes on along the minus strand of OMNZ01108845.1, from coordinate 32,297 downwards.
ATCTTATGTGAGGTGTCGTCAAAGACGCTGTAAAAAATAGAAAAGAAAAAGAAAATAGCAACACAATGCTCAAAAGGAGGACGCTTATTTACGCCGACCCCAGACTTTCTGCAATTTTCTGTGACTACTGTCTATATTCCATAAATTATATTGAATTAACACCCGTTATGCAGATTAATACATAGAATACATATGTACACACATTCATACCATACACATACATTCCAATATAGACAGACGAAAAGACGAAGTACAAAATACAGACTATATTAATGATGTGCATTACCCAGATACACGCTCTGTGTAGCCTTTCAATATACAATTCAGGTCTGTCCCATTTACTCCTCAGAATCACAAGTATAATTGATCCTGTTCAAGGTGAATAGGGAACAATTGTAATTAAGAGATATCAATATGAAACTTTTAATGTGGATTACTGACATGAGTATGAGGGGAAATGCATTGCAAGTTTACTTTCATTTTATGTTTTCAGATAAAATAAATCGTTTTAAGCATAAAAATGGCCAAAATTGTAAATATTTTCAGCAACAAAATCTAAATAATGGAAAGTCAGATTTTATGTGATTGTTTGTTGTTATGTTAGTTGTAAAGATTTGCTCAGAGGGGATTTTGGATATCTTGGTAAATTTATGAAAAAAGCTAGCCATTAATGTATAAAATTCTAATTGTGCCTTTCTTTTTGGGGTTCAAAGCTCAATAAATCCCCGACCAGGCTAGGAATTAAATATAGAAAAAAAAAATCCTTCAAATTACACAATGTACAACAAAATGGCATAGATCAGATGGAGGGTTGGTCCTGCAGTGTTACAGATTGGTGTCTGTAGGAGCTACTGAAATGGAGATGTTGCCCGCCACCTGCAAGAACAATGCTTTTTGAGGAAATGGCCTTTATAATTGGAATTTGAAATTTGACAGGAGAAAACTTTTTTGTTAAAGGAGACAACTGGCCCAAAACGTGAAATTTCAAGTGCCTTCCTTTTAAAAAACGATCTATATAGTCCAAATTCATCCTTTTCTTTAAGTTACTGTATTTTTAGATTAACTTTTTTTTGTACTCCACTTGTTTATTTTTGTTATGATTCAAGATAATTTTTGAGTGTCACATACAGAAAGACAGTGATCTCCCGTTCAGCTTATCCCGACAGTGTTGAGGGCTGCCTGCTCCAGTTTTACAGTTCCCTGAGCGGGGATTTAAGCCGCAGCGACACACATTCCTGAGCAAACATGTAACCGTGTGTCTCCTCCCGGCGCAGGGCCCCCTGGAGGTGGCGCAGGTCTTTCTGTCTGACATCCCCGACGACCCCAAGCTCTTCCGCCATCACAACAAACTGCGCCTCTGCTTTAAAGACTTCACGAAGAGGTGACGACACACTCCGCACCAGATGGACCCCGCTGTGCCGCTAATAAACCCGTAAACCCCTTCCATTTACTTTAACTGCGTGTGTCTTTTTTTAAACACAGGTGCGAGGATGCCCTGAAGAAGAACAAAGCCATGATTGGTCCCGATCAGAAGGAGTACCACCGGGAGCTGGAGAGAAACTACATCAAGTTGAAAGAAGCGCTGGGTCCCCTCATCAACCGCAAAATCCCACAGTTGTACCAAGCGCTGCCGGCTCCGACCGTGCAAATACAGAGGTAACGCGAGACGCCGGACGCGCACGCACACCGCCTACACGATATGAGCTCATGCCTCTTCCACATTGTAACTTAATCCGAGGTTGTATCACACTTACGGCTCAGAGACACGTCTGTCATCAATTGTATCAGAGCGGTGACATGACTTGAACCTAAAAGCCCGCCCTGCAGCCTGTGGAAGCATGGCCTCGCACCGTGATTTACAGCCTTTTACGTTGGAAGTTTACTCTGGTTTAGGATTAAAGCGGACAGGCCTGTTTGGCTTGGGAAGCTCTCTCCGTCTCACCATATGTTTCTGGTTGTATCCGTGTTTGGCGTTGGTTCAGCATTTGCATGTGATGGTCTGTAGACTGCTGGGCTTCTAATTAAAAACATATTCAAAGCAAGAACACCTGCCAAAGAGCGGGGTTAAAACGGAGGAGTGCAGTTTTATCACTTTGTCTTAAGTTCATTTATGAGGATATTCTTGGTTCAACATTTGACGTGTTTAGAAATCCCCGGCTTAACACCATTTCAAAGAAAGAGCTACTTTAATCACTTTAAAGGTGCTGTTCCCTTTTAGTGGTGCTACTGCCATCACCAAGAGAAGATGGGGGGAGAAATATTGACAAAAATTAATTTCACAATCATTTCGGGGGACTTTTTCTGATAAAAATGATTGTTAAAAATGATGATGTTTTCCTTCTATTGCTCTGTGGTTCTGGTTGATACAAAGACCTCTGTTTCCACCTGGCCCCTGTTTCATACGCCAGCAGAAACCTGGAGCTCTCGGTCATGCTAATGAGGCACAGCCCAGGGCAGAACAATAGACAGGTAACGAGCAGTGAGACTAAAGCAAAGGGGGTCATTTATCAAGATACTGTATGTGCTAAATAACGAGTGCAAACTGGAAAATAGCATATAGCTTTTTGTGGGCATGCTGCACCTTATTTAGCATTTGAAAGTGCATGTGTCTTAGTACTACAGCCTTTAATCATATACGTAAATGAGAGAATGATGCGGGCGTGACAAATGTGTAAATGACACTGCTACTCATCCACTTTTGTTTTGCACATGGGCAAATGCTTGGTAAATGACCCCCCAAAGATTTGTTTTCTTTAGGTGAGAGTAGCCTTTAAAATAAAGAGAGGTGTGACCAAAACAGGCAAACCCCTCCCAGTGGTCTATACTAAGATGCCTGTGCCCACAATTCTTTAGTGTTGCTGACAAAGCTTTTTGGATGAGAAGCGAGACATCGTTTACTTGAACTTCAGAGTACAGATGACGACTCAAGAATCTTTGCCTATGATGAACTCTTGAACAACTGAGAGCTTAGGCAAAGATTCCTCAGTCTTCATCTGTCCTCTGTCCTCAGGAGTTAGAGGACTGGACTTAGAGGTAAACTCCCCCTACTGGTTTCTTCTTAAGAGACCCACGAGCATGTCATGTCTACTCATTTGCTGACAAAGATTTTTGGATAAAGATCTAAACGTCCTACTCTCCAACTACAGAGTACAGATGAGGACTGAAGAATCTCCTGTACGACTGAGAACTTACACAGACAACAATGATGGAGCAATATTTTTGCAAACCATCAGAAATATCCTGCCAAACATCTTAATTTAGTCACTCAAAAAGGCTAATTAATTGTCTTGTATGAAGTACAAAAGTGCAGAAAAAATCTTTATAACCATTTTATTGAGAGATAGTACATCATGTATTTTTCAGATGAAGTTTTTGCTGTTTGATTAATTGGAGATATACTGTACTCAATTGTAATTAAGCATAATGTCAAACAACAATTTCAGTATTATCTTATACACGATAGATCGCCCGCCTCTACCTTGACTATGTGTAATTTTGAGTACATTCACTTTGATTTGTATCATATTTTAAACTTGTGCCTCTTCCACCTCTGGATAGCAACACTGTATCTCTCCCTTTCTCTGTCTGGCAGGAACTCTTACGGCCGGTCCAGTCTGCGCCGGGTCGACTGCTGAAACGTCAAACAAGTCGACACTTCAGATAAACAAGCTTTAAAGAAGTCGTCCCTGTCTGCTCCCCTTCCCCCCTGAAGAGCAGCAACTGTCCCAAGCACACACACACACACACACACACACACGCACACACACAAACACGCACGCACACCATCCTGTCCCAGCTTATTTTTTCACCTCCCCACAGTCGGCCGGCCACCCAGTATTGGCCTAATCCCCCTCTGTCGCTGCCACCCCACACAGGCAAAACACACACTTGTCACCTATTACCACGTTAGACCTCCACTTGACCAGTCTGCTCCCCGACACCTCTGTGTTGTTTATACTGGGGGGGGGTGTTCTCTGCACTGGAAACGACAGAATTTAGAGAAAGGACCCTCTCCCTAAAGTGCTGCACAATATCGGGAGAGATACTGTATGTGTGTAGTGTAATATGGATTGAACTGGTTACATTTTTCTCTTTTTGAGCGGGAAAGCGAATCACATAACGGGGATAATAGGGCTGCACAAAGTAAGAAAAACATATTTGATAACCCCTGTATTGAATATTGTGATTATTACACCATGACATTCATAAGAAATGTGTTTTGGTTAGCACACAGGGTCAAAACGAGACCCAAACATGGCTGAAATTGAACTAAATGTGGACTTTTTGCACATGTAAGTTACCATACATTTTTATTTTAGGCTGCGTTGGTAGAAAATGTAATCTCAAGTCTCTCAATACACTGTGGCTTCTTGCGATAATTTAGCTACCGTATTTTCCGGACTATAAGTCGCACCAGCCAGAAAATGCATAATGAAGATGAAAAAAACATACAAGTCGCACTGGACTATAAGTCTCATTTTTGGGGGGAAATTTATTTTACAACATCCAAGATCAAAAACAGACGTTTCATCTTGAAAGGCAAGTTATAATAATAACAATAGAAGCACAACAGGCTGAATAGGTGTACGGTATGTAACGTGATACATTGATGGTTTTTCAGCTACACGAAGCATAAGCAATGAACTTAAAATAGGGTTTCCATGCGGCATTAAAAGTCATTAAGTGAATTGTGTCAAAAATAAGGCCTTAAATGTCATTAAAAAGCATTAAATAGAATTCAAACTGGCATTAAATCAAACATTCTTGGAAAATAAAGACATTGTTCAACTAGTTTTACTCGAGAAGTTTGGCAAAACTCCAAAAATAGGGTCTAGACCGCTGTTTGGAAAGAAATTATACACTATTTCTGTTCAAAAGTTGCCAGTTGTATCAAAATTTGTATTGAATATGGAAATTAATATTAAATACGCACCAATTTGTGGAATTTCTGGCATTAAAAATGTAGAATGTGACTTGCTGCTACCGGCATAAACCCTGTGAAAAGGTGTCTGGTATGTTAACGTAATTAATTCATATACAGTATAAGTCGCACCTGAGTATAAGTCGCAGGACCAGTCAAACTGAGAAAAAAGTGTGACTTATAGTCCGGAAAAAATGATATATGTTGTCCAGCCTTAATGAATTAAATGTTTTTTACACTGGACACAAAACCTCTCTATTTGGGCTTGGGTCTAGCAAAAATACTGTGCCCTGGCTTGAAACCTTTTGTGGCTACTTTTTGGATATTTATGAAGATTTCAATTTAGCAGATGGCAAAAAGTCAGAATTCAAATGACCAAAGACTAAAGTCAAAACTAGAAACCACGGCTCACTTATGAAATAAAAGCGGATTTCAATTTCACTTACAGCACTGTACTACATGCGACCATAGCATTTCAAATTGTATACATTTTGTTGCCTCCTTCTTAATGCTATACATTTGCGATCTGCTCTGTATCGTCACTTCGAACATTCCAAACTTTTAAAATCTACTGAACCTGAGTGTTGTGGCTGAGAGCAGATGTCCGCATTGTGGCCTTTTCACTTCTCTGTCTAATGGATTTTTTATACTTGAGACCAAATAACTTGCATTCCTTCTCCTACTCGCCGTCAGGGCTATCTCTGTCCTTTTTTTTTTTTTACATTGTTGAAGTTGGATATCCAGAGTCGGGCCTCACCGGGGGCTTTTTTTCAGCGAATCACTGTGAGGGACTTGGAATAGGAGTGGACTGTTTCTTTTTACTGTGAAAAATTGGGATAACGCACTGTGCTCGCAAAAAAATACCACAAAAAGCTGCGTCCTTTAACTTCAGATATATGAAATGTGTCAAGATATTCTTTGACTGTTTTAAACAAGGATCTGAAAGCGCTCCAAATGTCAAATGTATGTGTCTGTGACTCTTTGTGGGAGATGTAAAGGAGCTATAGCCTTCTCTGTCTACTGTATCTATGTATTGCACTATTATAAATGTTAAAAACTGTGGCACAACACTGTAATACAAAAAGACACCTGCCATTTTAAGCCTGGACATGTTTTTTTTTTCTTTCTTTTTTACGGATTAGTTAAATGTTTTATTTATTTACATTTTTACGGCTTTCTATTAAATTTCTCTTTCTACAATTTGATTTTGTGAGTTTCTTTTCTCACTATGCTTTCCTCCTACACTGGAAAATACTTCAACAACCACTTTTTTTTACCAATTAGATCATCAAATACAAAGTTTACTCAACTAATATAGCAACTTATGGCGATGGAAAGTGCCTTTTTTCATCAATAACTTTTGAGTTCTAGACTGGCCAGTGGATCATTGCAACACAGACTAGTGCCTTAGTAGTGGTCTTTATCGGGTTAACTATAAGTAAAAGTATTTAGAAGATACATTTTTCTGTGCTAGTTGCCTTTACTCTCCTCCTGAAGTGTCTGTGGTTCTTTCTTTTGCAATTACTCGAGTTAAACTAATGGGACCCAACAAGTGAAGCGGCGCTGATTAGATTAACGACTCTAGCTTTGGCTTTTGGCTGTGGCCTTAAAGCTCACCAAATCTTTCTTTGTGCATTGAGCTGTAGGGCATTTTATGTTTACGTTGACGAGTTTAGGTTATAGCTACTGTGATGACATGGAGGTGATTTAATAGAGCTCTTTGCCTCATTTCCCACAGCATTAGTTCAGCATCCTGCCACAGACTGTTATGCTTTTCATGCAAGATTAGACTCCTGATGGAATAAGATATAGTCAACTGTTGTTTTTATTTACACAGGATAGCAATGAAAGATGGAGCATTTAAATAGTTGGTTCTGACTCATTCCTAAGTGTATTTCTAACAGTATAATCCTGAGTTAAAAGCAGAATGTTGCATGACTCCCAGAGAGCAGTGTAAACAACTACAAGCCTGCTAGTTCACAGTCAATAAAGGCCAATGGTGGGAGAAGTACTCAATATTCTTACTTGAGTACAGGATCAAAAATGTACTTTATAAGTAAAAGTATTTTTTAAGAGCTTAATGAGCAGGATATTTTTTTTTATCATTTGAATCAAATCAGGTCTAAACGAGTAAACCACTAACTCAGGTCTAAACAAGTAAACCACCAAACCAAGTCTAAACTGGGACTGGGACAACTAAACAGTTTGTCGTAGAGGGGTCTCGTTGAAAGTAAAATACTAATATAATAAAGTTTTAAAATGTAGTGGAGTAGAAAGTGCAGATACAGGCTCGCAAATGTAGTGAATTAAAAGTAGTAGTAAAAAGTACCTATAATTTGTACTTGTTACTTCGTTACTTTCCACTACTGATAATGGCTTTATAATTCAATGCAGTAAGATCTTATTCACAAAGATCTTTTTATTACATAACTAGGTAAAAAAAAAAAAAAATACAGTGCCTGTAATATATGCATCTATGGAATCCCATAGTTTCTTTATTTTTTCTAAACCTAAAATAAATATGAAAACCTAAATTGAAATGTTGAATACTGTTCCTGTGCGCGCTCATGACCCGTTTGTCAATAACTGGAGCTTCCTAAACGCCCAGCGCAGACAATGTGGGTCACGAGGACAGCGGCCTGCGGAGGTCAGTGGGGCCTGTGTGGATGTGGTGAGTGGAGAGGGAGGCAGAGCTTGTGAAATCCCCGCGCGGTGCTGGCCCTTTAAGACGCGCGTGAGGGAGGGGGCGCGCGGGGAGCGGACGGAGCATCTTGGCTGCAGTGTTTTTGTCTCTGTCAGAGAGCGCCCCTGGGCCGAGGCGGCTGAAAGGATCTCCAGAGGACAGGTAAGAGACGCCACCAAGTTGCGTGCTTTCTGTCGCAGATCTAGCGATGTTTTTGCACTTGGATTCGCAGCTCCGCGAGCCAAACGCGTTGCTCTGAGACGGACTTCTTTGTAAAGCCGCGGTCCAGCCCATACCGATCTCCTCTCCTCCTCCCTGGGCGAACTAACAGGGCTTTTGAGCCTAAAACACCCGGCTTTAGTTTAACTCTCCTTTCCTCCCGCACTTTGAAGTCAAGGTGTTTTTAATTTTAATCTAGTTTTGACCATAGCGTTAGAGGAATGTCAAACTGAGAGGCATGGTGCGCCGCCAGTGCGCGTCTTTTTGTTCAGAGCATCCCTGGATCAGCATGGTCTAATGGTCACTATAATATCACAGTATCTTTAACAATCGTAACGTAAGAATACATGTGGGTTATTCACGTTTAGAAGCGTGGTTTGAGCCCAGGTCTAGGCTTGGACTGCAGCTTCAACTCTATAGGTTTGCACATGGTCACACTGGTTTAATTGTTTCCATCAGAGCTGTGCATTCAGCTTCTCTCATGGCTATTCTACAGACAACTTTATTAACACTTTTAAGGTTTACGAGCAATGGGATAGAATCAGGTTACTTTTGTCCAACCTAAGTTTGATTTAAGGATTGTTGTTATTATCAATGCATTCTAAATGAACTTCACCTTGGTCTGTTATCAATGCAAATGCCTGGAGGTGCTAGTAAAGGGCTCATCATTATAGTGGAGCAATCTTAAGACAAAACTAATAATGTACAACTTGTTTTTGTTTTCTGTAACAAACTCTCTGCTGTTTGTGAAGCACTTTCTGTCGCAACCAAACAGTTCACACATTGCACATGAAACCAATTCTATAATTTCATTAACATTTTGAAAGAGGAAAAAAAAAAAAGAATGATCGCAAGAGCTCAGGGGAGTGGGTGGGTCCGCGCTTTCTGCGACTGTTCATTACTTCCAGATGTTCATCAGCTTTCCTTGTGCGTCTTTGGCCACAGATTTGCTGCTGCTCCCTTCGCCCAGAGCTGGCCAGTGGTCACCGGGGGCCAATTCATATCCTGATAGGACTGTGTGTTAGGAGGTCAATGCCGAAGCTGTATTTTTAACTTTTAAGGGAAACAAAGATATTCTTGGCAGTCTTTTTTTTTTTTTTTTTAAGTTGATTGATTCGTCTCTGAATTAGTGTTCAAACTATAAAAAGTACCAAAAGTGAGTCTAGATCATGACTAATGCAGCCTGTCTTGACCAAATAGTGAGGGATAAGAACAGAAACAGGCTTCTATATTTAAAGCAGGATTAAAAAAGGACTAAATGAGGACTAAAGCACAATATGCCTCTAGTAAAATCAGGACATATATAGAATAAGTTTGCTTGTGAGCCGCTGAGCTATTCTACAAACTGCATTTACTTCCAATAGCCTCATGTCGTTCATTTTGAGATTATGATCATCTTTTTTTGCGTCCGTCTCTGGGGGATTATAAAGTAGCTCGGACTTGATGTTGTTTTGATGATGGATGGGCAGAAGTTGGCACCGTGTGGGAGAGAGTGGAGTCATCGGCCTGTTACACTAGCACAAAACACAATGCTCCACTGTGAGGGCGGCCGCTGCTGCTGCTGTTGTGTAATGGCCTTCTCGCCGAATCAAATCATCTACGAGCGAGGAGCCAACCGCTGGACCAGCTGCAGCGCCCTGACAGACAGGCAGGAAACATTAGAGTAAGGTAAACAAATGGCATGTCCACTGTGAAGTGAGGATTTACAGTTTAGTCTTAGAGATGCATGGGAACTAAAGTTGGAAGGAGTCATAAGAAACAAACAAATGTTACAAAAGCTGCTTTGAAATGATTATTTGGTCTAGAAAGGCTTCACGCATTTGTTTGTTTAGTGCTTTTTCCTTCACTGTAAATTATAATATCTGTAATTTATATAGGTCTGGGTTGCCAGATGCTGTTCCAGAAGCAGCTTTACATCGGCACATGGGACAGTCCCAGCTGGAGCCTCACTGTGTCTGAGTTAGACAGTGCAAATAACATGACGAATATAAGGGGAAAGATGTTTGGTCAGTTATCGGCAGAAGTGGAAGAAGTACTCAGTATTCTTACTTAAGTAAAAGTGCAGGACCAAGGATTTACTTAAGTAAAAGTATAAAAGTATCCACTGTAAAATGTACTTTATAAGTAGAAAGTAAAAGTATTTATTAATAGTTTAATGTGCAGGAGTTATTTTTAATCCTTTGAATCAAACCAGGTCTAAACCAAGACTAAACCGGGTCTAAACCAGGCCAAACCAGGTCTAAACCAAGACTAAATCAGGTCTAAACCAATAATAAACCAGGTCAAAACCAGATCTAAATCAGGGCTTAACCAGGTATAAACCAAGACGAAACCAAGACTAAACCAGATCTAAACCAGGTCTAAACCTGGTCTAAACCAGGTCTAAACCAGGACTAAACCAGATCTAAACCAGGTCTAAACCAAGACTAAATCAGGTCTAAACCAGATCTAAATCAGGGCTAAACCAGGACTAAACCAGATCTAAACCAGGTCTAAACCAAGACTAAACA
>OMNZ01108842.1:10437-21574 GCA_900303255.1 Lesueurigobius sanzi | reverse complement strand
GGGAAACTCGTTTTCCCCAGATGGAAGTCCGTTGTTCCCAGTTGGGTTGTGTTCATGTGCTTTGTATGTCGGAAAGTGGGGATTTTGATTTCACCAGATAAAAACTGTCTTTCATCACTAATTAGCATTTAACAGAGCTAACTATTTATTTATTTAGGTGTTAGCATCTCGGAAAGCTAAACTTTGGTTTGTTTGTTTTATAGAGTTCGGGAAAACCCACTGTTGCCATGGAAATCCGCCATGTTTGCAGCTACTAGCAAACATTATCCATAGACTTACATTGGCAAGAAACATAATAAAAAGTGGAGAAACAGCCGTGGAACAGCTCCGTTAGCTGCTGAGTCACTGCTGGTAAATACATCTAACTCACTGTAGTGTCAGAATGCTTTTATATGAACGATAACTCCAGTATTTTACTTTTAAAACCTCCATTGGTTTACTATGGAAAAAACGTTCTGCAAATCCCATAATGCTTTGCGATATGACGTCATATTTCCGAACTCTATAAAGCATCTCATACATTTTCTTTTTGCTAGCATAAATTTCAGGCATTTCTCTCACAAATGTTGCTCCAAAGAAAACGAAGGCTCATAGTAAACCTGTGAAAGTAGCAGTGTTTAACCAAGAAGCTCACATTTAACGAAAAATTAACAAATCAGTTGATTTCTGCGTCAGATGCGGAAGTCGGGAAGCTTGTTTCGACCCCAGTTCCCCACTTGTTTTTCCCAGTTGGGCAAGCGTTCATGTGCATTTTCCAACTGGGTAAAACGTTTTTCCCAGTTCCCGAGGTCCACATGAACGTTCCTCTTTGTACTAAATGCAATTTACCACAGACCATTTCATAACTGATTGAGAGCAATAGTTTTGCTGTAGTTGTCGTGTTGGGTCTAAATACTTTTGCCACTATGATTTTTTTTTTACCCATATTCAGTTTATAACTTTTTATATTTCTATTTGGTAATAATCAGCATAGACTTTTTACAAATAGAAAAATGCGTTTATACGATTTTACTGTCAGGCTGCTACACTATAAAGAAGAAGAACATAAAAGAGGTCTGGAAACTTTCTGAACCCCCTGCATATTAGGTGAGGATTCTCGCAGACTATTTACATAATCGCCATGTTTATCCCTGTGTTTGCTTTTAAAAAACTGGGTTAAAACATGCTGATGGCACTTTGAGCTGCTCCCTTTTAAAACCGGCACGCACACCCCCACCACACTTCCCCGCGTAGACACAGGCGCTCTCTCTCCTAATCACTGCTCCCCAAACCTCCCGCCGCACCCCCAGTCTTCCCTCTACTAATGAAATTCATTGTAAACCGTGTGGCCAATTAACTCAAGCGCAGATAAACCACGGCGTCTTTTAATTATCCAAAATTCACTGAAATCCACAGTAAATAAGTGGAGGTGCTTCAAACAGCCTGTTTCCAGTGCTATTCCTGGATTCCTCTTCCTGCACCACTCACCTGGAAATGCAATCATTAGAACAAATAGCCGTCTTTTATGTTACTTTGTGCGTAATGCGGGAGATATTAAGATTTTAATTAACACAACATAATGATTCTGTTTCTGAATAAACATCTCCTTAATTTAGAAAAAAAAAGTGCAATTGTTACAGGTATGTTTCCGGGAAGAACCAAATTAGAGGTTGTAATTATCCTGGTGTTTGACGCCACTTTTGTCGAACGGCTCATTAACTTTGAAGAAAAATGCACCACATTTTGTAATCTACAGGCTAAAATGCAAAAGAGTTAAGTACATTTACATGTCGGTCCATACATTGTTGAACAACGCCATAACTATTTGCTTCACTAAATGAAATAGACCCATGAGTACAATGAAAAAAAAAATCATTACATTAATTCAATACTTTGATTAAAGGACTTACCCATTAACTGGGCGTCTAATTGTCAACACCAAACAAGGAAAAAGTAACCAGAAAACAGCAAATATGGTGAAACAGTGAAGATGATTCACACATGCATTAGGGACCAAAGAAGTCGAAAGTTGAATATTCTGGCTGTGGATCGAATCCTTTAGTATTATTTCATTATATCTTATTATTATATGCTGCCAATCAATAGTTTAGATTATTCAGATTAGTCACACTTCTGGAATCCGATTAATTGCAGTTGAATTAATTGTAATTGTTATATTATACTCCCATTTTAAAGGGACTCTACGGAAGTTAAAATTGAAAAAATAATATATTTTCCACCCCCTACATGCTCCAGCAATGTCCCGCGCTGTAGTGTGAGCCCACACATATCCCACTCAGTTGCCGCTATAAGCCTGCACCGTCACTCTAAAGTTGCATGTTCGGGCCGAGGCAGCAGTCATTCACCAGCTTAACATGGAGACTGCAGTTACGCGGACGGCCAGAGGTGGCAGTCACGAGTATGAAAATGGACAACCTCCGTTGAGTCTCTTTAAGCACCTCGGGCCTGAATTAGTTGGCCTCCTCTTTTTTTTTTTTCTTCTCTAGGAAACTGCGTTTTAAAAAAAATGAGGTCAAAACATAAGGTGCCATCAGTTTGCGTTAAGCCATGATTAACACGTTATGTATCTGTCAAAAAAAGTTAAACTTTTTCTGTGTGAGCACAGCTGGAGACAACAGGTGAAAACTTTTCTCTCAATGGCATCATAAAGAGGTGGTTTGACAAGTCACACTGGAGCCATTATTAAACGTATTGAGGATCACTATGGCACGATTGGGCACTTTATCACAGTGGTTCATTAGTATTAATTTATCATGATTATTGTTTTCATCATTTATTTTTATTGTAAAGGACCGACATACTATAGTAGCTAGATAGCAGCTTGTTTGTCTTCATGTAGATCAGGGGCCACTAGCTTACTTAAACTTACACTGTTATATCATGTCACATTAAAAAAAAAAAAATACTGGACGAATTGCCCGCAGGATTCTCAAAGATCTCTTGCACATACTACTACACTGTGCTCAAAAGTGCGTTATGGTGCAGTGGATCTCTGATGAGGCACCCTCCCCACATCAGTGGTTGCAAAGTGTCATTACTGTTATCCCAATGGAGGCTTTCTCCACTCTGTTAAAGGACAAGCCTTATCATTTTTATAGGACTTGGGATCCTTTTTTGGACTATTTGGACTCAACACCAAAGGGTTGTGAACTGGCTTATTGTCAATGGCTTGGCCAAAGGAATCTTAGAATTAATACCCATGCTCTTTTTTTCCTTTTCCTCACTGTTTTATATTGATGCTCTGCTTTGTACAAAACATTCAATAAATAAGTGGAAAAAAATAAATAAATACTGAGTTACAACAACAGAAATAACTGCATTTGCAAGAATCAGATTGCAACAAAATTACCGGTAACTGTTTTGCTTTAAGAAAAACTCTCAAGGGCTACTGCAGATACACATGTGGTTGGTGATCCCCAATATTGAGCTGCTGGTATCAAAGTCATATAATATTTCTTATTGTACAGTATATCCTATTCTTCATTTATTGTCATGCTTACGAGATAAAGTTAAGCACTTAATCTTGAGTAGTTTCAGAACATATACTAATGTAAGCTTTGACAGCTGTGTCAACCCAGAAGCTAGTCTGCACCACAGGAGGACACCTGACAGCCGTATGCGATGAGGCTCCAAAAGAAGAAAAAAGACTGATAGCTCTCACACAACACGTAGCACTTTGTGTAAACGAGAGTGTGCGGCTTCCTGCTCCTCATCTGCTGTCTGTCATATTCACTGCCAGACAAAAGGCCGATTTACTGCCCTCTGGTCATTTGAGTGAATTCCCCAGAAGTTTCCCCAATCAGTATCTTGTTAGGCACTGACACTGGGGCTGATGTGGCAGCTCCATTAGCCAGGAGAGTAAGCCCGCTGACAGGCTGCAGCTCCCCGGGGCAGTCGGGGTGTACAGGGGCGCTCCCACCACACGCTCTGCATCTACCCCATGTGCTCCTTACTGAGCACTTGTCATATTCCACTAACCTGCAAGTCATAGATAGCATCCATTGGGGTCTTTGGTGGAATTCCGGCCTGCCCTCATGTGTTTTTTCCCCTACAATTTTATCAAAAACAGATTTTCATATACAGTAAGTGTCAACCGAATGCCTTACCAACAAACAAACACTTGACTTTATTTTTCTACTTACCACAGTAACAAGCCCAATGCTTACTAAAGATCCATGACTAAAGTGGTAGAATATACAGTAGATTTGAAGTCCTAATAATTTAATTAATGCATTATTTTTTTTTCAGTCATGTATTTCTATAATCTCTTGAGACTCAAGGTCTGTTTTCAAGTGGGGCCTGTGTCACACAAAATGAAAATTTGAAGCTGATGTTAAAAACCACTTGGCTTGTGAGTGGTGTTTACACAAATTCAACATTTAAATTATGCTTCAATATGCTATTGAAAGGTTCTATCTATGGTAAACAAAGAAAACATTTGTACTGTTTAACAAACAGCTATGTTGCTGTATTGATTTTAAAACACTCTGTAGACAATGAGTTGCTTCCTTCATTGCTTTTATCTGCTGGTCTCCAGGAGTTGTTGAGTTCTTGTGCATTAGCGTGCATTTCTTGGCTTGCGTCTGTGCGATTATTTCTGCTCTGGAGAAAGTCGGGGCTAAGGACCCGATGGCAGCGGCTCCAATCCGCACCTCATTACTTCCCCAAAAGGCCCGGGCTTAGTGCGGGGTAATAGACAGGGGCCCAGTCGCCCTCATTTGTCATGGGCTCCTGGGCTCGATGCAAAGCCCCCCTGCAGCACTTGTTGCCTGCACTCTAATCCTGCAGTAGACACCAGCTACGCTTCTCTGCTTAGCCAACCCCACTCTCCTTCGTCATGGCTCATGATTTCACTTTCATTTGATGTTTTAATGAAATCCCTGAGACCACAGTTGAATGGCAGGCTCATTGTTGGCAAATTATTCAATCAAAGGCAAGTGGATAGGAAACGTGACTGGAGTTATAGTCTGGTAAATGCAAGCCGCTAAGGGTTTACTTGTGTATCTCCAATCTGGATGTTAATAACACAGGTCGGAG
Organism: Lesueurigobius sanzi; assembly: GCA_900303255.1. Taxonomy (NCBI): domain Eukaryota; kingdom Metazoa; phylum Chordata; class Actinopteri; order Gobiiformes; family Gobiidae; genus Lesueurigobius; species Lesueurigobius sanzi. The sequence continues at coordinate 16,537 of OMNZ01108842.1, read as the reverse complement.
CGGGGAGGCTTGGATGGAACAGAATCCATGTTGTGATATAGTGATATGAATCCAAGCAATTTCTCTAAAGCTATTTTTTCTGCAGTATTTATGGCAGCAGGCGACTTTAAAATTAGTCGTTTGAAGCGTTCTTAAATCAGAGCGATAGCGCGGCGCAGGCTTTCATAGAGTGGCCGGAGTTTATTCATGTGCGAACCAGTATATTTCTAGTGGCACCATTTGTTGTACCATGTGTTGAAAATAAGTGCTCCCCAAAAGGCTGCTTGATAAAACGTCCTGAGTATCATTATCTAAAGTTGCTGTGTGTGCCCAGTGAGAAGCTCTCTAAAATGTAAATCAAACTAATGCCCCTTACACTTAGTCTTCTTCTACACTAATGTTATCTCTCTTTTGCTGATGCTATCCAGGGATCATAGCGCTGTTCTGCTGCTTGCTACTGCCTCCTATTGATTCCTGTGCCGGCCCACTGGTGGCTATCCGTCCTCTCTGTTGACAGGACCCAAAGATCATTGTGTCCGCATGACCGCAGGCCATCTCTCCCACTGCCCGCTCATGTACGTAACCCTGCCAACGATTAGCCCAACTTATTGACTGCACATGTACGCAACGCAGCAATTAGACGCTTCATTATGCAAATAAAGTGGGCTAATTGCACCACGTTTGCTAATTGATTGTGAAATACGATTTATGCTAAGAATCAGAGTGCGCTCATTCGAAGAGATGCATCTTTACTTTAAGATATGGGTTTGCCATTTGCAGGGACTTGGGTTTTGCCATGACTGACACCCGTATAATATACTGATCTTTTATTTGATGAAGAAAAAAACATATAAAAAATTCAAACATCATATTTCCACTAACAGTTTTTTTTATTTTTTTAAGTTAAATAGGCCATATTTTATACATTAAAAAAAAAAAAAAAACTATTTATACTGAAATCACCAAGTTTGCCACTACCATACTGTCTTCATTCACAAAAACATGGCATGGTACGACCAGACTAAAGCTAAAAAGGATATCCACAAATCCCCTCTGAAAATATAAAAATAATTGTAACTAATATATCAAAAAATAAAACCATAAATTAAAACCTGGCTCTATCTGTTATTTAGATTTTGTTTCCAAAAATATAGACATTCACTTTTTTTGAAAAATTGGCAAGTAATGCCTTATTTCAGGGGTGTCCAAACTTTTTTCACACAGGGCTGCATATTGACATGTATACAGCATGAAGGGCCACAGATCCGTGCTCAGTGCATTCACACATTCAACTAGGTGTGTTTAAGAGAGGTTTAAACCGTGTCCCACACCTTTATTTAGGCTTGGAGCCATAATAATAGCTCTGTCTCACAATAAATATTGCTTTTTGAGGTTTTAAGTGTGTGCAATTATTAAGATTGCAGTAAAAACGTACAATCTCTGGTGATGAAGAGGCTCGATGGCCACCAGAAAATTGGTGTGAGGGATGCGCACTTTGGACATGCCTGCCTTATTTTTTTATATGAAAACAAAAAAAATACTTGCAATACTTTTTGTGTGTAGTACACTCCATCTTGTTTTACCCAGGTTGTCAGTGGTTTATAGTTTTATTTTTTCTCTGATTGACTCCAAGCTTTGTTCAATAGTAATTATTTAAAATAACTGGTTAAAGAAGTAAGTTTGTAGCAAGGTAACAAGCAACAATCAATGACTTGACAAAATGTAGTAAAAACATGTGGTTCACGGTGTCCTGTTGGAAACACAGGACTACAAAGTGATGTGTTGGGCCATTTCATGTCATTGAGCAGTGAGCTTGATATATTAGAGTTGGAGGTGAATGAGATCTCTAATTACAATGAGCCTGTGACAGTCAGAAACACTAACAGCTACAAACAGCAATCTGATGCTAGTCAACAGGGGATTCTCCATTAATTGGCAAAATGAGGCTCATCAATCACGCAGAGGGGAATGGTGCAGAGGCAGTGTGCTGTCTGAGGGTCCCGCTGTGACGTGTGTCTCTGGGACAGGCTCTCTCTCTCCCTGTGTCTCTCGCCACATGTGGCTCTCAGCAGACATCTCTCCAACTCATTCTGACAGCCTTTGTTTTTTCTTGTCGCATCTCAAATGTGGATTGGATGGCATTTTCTGCCAGTCAAGGCTGGGACAGAATTGTCAAAACACACTGTTGAATTTCAGCTTTTGGGGGGGATATTCTTTGCTGATGACATGTTATGAGAGGCTTGTTACTCCATTGCTTCTCCTCAGCCAGGCCCACACCATCTTTATATTTATTTATTTTTTGACGGCCTTAGATAATTTTTTTAAAGATATAATAATAACCTACAACTGACTCTATTTTCAAAATTTTCATTGAGGCAACTTTTGAATAGTCTCCTCATTAGCAATAACAGATACATGAGATTTGAACTGTTGGACATCTCATTATATGTTGTCTGTCGTGATGTACCGTGTTGATTAGCCAAGTCAAATTGTAACTGGTGCATGTAATATTGCGCATCTGCCTACTGGTCAATAAATACACCCAGGCGATTATTGACCCTTTCATCAATACAAACAATCACTCACTTACTAGCTTCAAGCAATAACTACCAAAGGGCTTACCACTCAACATTACATTGTTTTTTCTTGCTTGAAGGCTAATAATGAAATTACTATCATTGTAATAGTCCAATTAGTGCACAAATACCTCTTAATTATGGGGCCATATTGGAAAAGATGTTGATTGGGGTTAAGAAATTGACTGTAAACCTTTAGAGCAAGATCAATAAGGAAATATCATTGCCTAATCACCGTAATGCATTACTGGATTGCCTTCTCCTCTTTGGGTGGTCACTGGAAGCAAGCCAAAGCAATAGATACACTGATAATATAGATGGGATTTAACTCTAGTGATTTGTAAAACACCCATGTATGCGTATGCTTTATTTAATCCACAGGTGAGTTATATGTGACGAGGCGTGGAATTGGATGACTCAACTTGGATGTGGTTTATACCTTATACATTATAGCACAAGGGAGTAACATCTTATCCTGGCCATTATTGAGTGATATTCAGGGCCTTTTTGTAATAAAAGACATATTAACAAAGTACCTTCTAATTCTGATCAGTCCACTAAAAGCTCATTTTGATAACCATTGTTCAAACCACTCACTTTCTGCCCTGTCACACCACTGACAGTCATTTGATAGGCTTTGGTATGGTTTGTCTAAATGAGATGTAAATTACCCTATTGTCACTCCCAGCAGCAGAGAGAGAGGTGAGAACTGCACAATCTTTAGAGGCTGTTTTCTCCCCTTTGAGCTTTATTGAGTGCCTACCTTCAAATGGCCACAGCTTCTCCAAATATTATCAGATTTCCGTGTGTTAAACATCGTTGGAAAGCTTTGAGACTACACTTTCAGAATCAGTGAATAACTCAAAATGCCCCAGAACCGACTTGTGTCACTACTTTCCGTGATCGGTCACATATTGCTTTATGTTATTCTCTATTTAACATTTTCTGTGTCATAAATGGATCAATTTGAAAGTACTGCTTTATTTTCCTGTAAAAAAAAAACTGCCCTTGAACTCTATGATTGTGATTAGTTTTAGGCTAAAGCTGATTTTCACTTGTTCCATTAATACAGCTGCACCAGTATTATTTGTAGGCAGTCGTCGTCCAGAAATTTTCCATTTAAGCAGAGATTTAAATATTGTATGCATCCACAGCGTGTTTAAATTATTTGTCAAATCCTTCTCTTATCCTGTTTGCTCTGAACACTGCCCATGTATTCACAGCTGCTGCTAATTCCTCCTGATATATGTGTGCGTGCTCCCACATTAGCACGCGTTGTATGTTGATATCCTCATTACCTCTATTCTGATGCATTAGAGCAGCAATCCGTCTAGCATGTCATGACGGCCGCGCTATTCACAGAAACCTTTATGGCAGAGACAGACAAGGTTGATATACGGTCAGTCAAAACAACAGTCACGCTCGCACGCACTTTTTATTGACAATTAACCTTCAATTAGCAGCTTGGATGGATAGGGTGACCTCCACAAGCGTTGGCGCTTATGTTGACGCTCACCGCTTCGTGATTGTGACGGCGTAACCTCCGTGTAGCAGGAGGTTGTATCTGCTTGTATTGACAATTATGATAACCAAAATAAAAGTAAACAGCTAGATAATATGACAACATGATGAATTCCCAAAAAAGGGCTAACAGATTTTAGACATAATCACACCCACTTTTTTGGCTAAGGATATTGTGCCAATTGCAACCATTTGGATTGTGATTTTGATTCGGCAGAGATTATTTTCAACCCTAGTACGCTGTTGCTTGCTTATCTTCCACTGCCTCTGCTTTTGTGTTCTGTTAGCACGTCCAAGCTTGTCATTCACAACAGCAGGGATGTGCGAGCCACATCTGCTACCTGAACCAGAAGCTGACCTTGAATTGACTTCCTGTGATGAAGACTTATGGCTGATCCCTGGGCTTTTTTGCCTTGATGCTCAAAGCCTTCTACTGCTCAGAAGAACACAGAAACCTAAAAAGACCTGCATCTCTTTAGTGCTCTCTTGTCTAATGGTTCATTTTTAACTTTATGTAGCAGCGGTTGAATGTTCTTTATGCATTTTTAATGTGATTCTCTTGCGAATGTGTGCATATTGTTCTTGTCTTTTTAAACAGGCCAGCACTAGTAGAAGTGAATAAAAAGTCATGGTTCATGTCCGCATTAGAAATCGATTGCACACTTTGGAGATGTTTTCACAGATGTGGGGGCTGTGAGAGTTTCCACAGGTTTGTGTCCGACAGAAGCGTGCTGAATATCACAGTGCTGCTGCAGGTGTGAAGCGCATATCCAGTGGGAGTAGAGAAGGGACGCAGCTAACACATGTTGGTGCTTAGAGACTTGTGGCTGCACATTGCCTTTATCAGTGCACTGACACTCTGGATGTATGGTACATGTTTTATACATTAGCACAATCCCATGCACAGCGAAGCACATCATGGCAGCCATCACAGTGATTGAAAACCGACAGATTTTTTTTGGCCCCTTCTCACATTGTTCCTAGAGATGAGCCGAGACGTGATGTTGCGAAATAAAGAATAACCGGAGTGATTTGAATGAGCGACTGCAATCTTTATCCGCTCTGTGGGCTGAGAGAGCTCTGGGGGCATGTTTGTGATGGATAGTACAGCAGGGGTGAGCACGCCTCGGGCTGGTTTGATCCATTGGTCATATCCAGAAAAACCTCTGTGAGCAAGGTCACGATGCTCTTTCTGAAATATCCTTCTATTTGCATGTGCTCTGTTCGCGTACTCCTACAGTTTGTATAGATGAGGCTTTTGTTACATTTTGCTTGAAATTAGTCTTTGTGTCATGTGCATCAGAAAATTAAAGACTGTTTTACCCAAATTATGTAAAAGTAGTTTAGTATATGCACAAAATACCAATTAAACTAATTACTGTGTAGGTTGGAGAAGTGCTCCTTTTCATGATCAATCAATCAGTCAATGTTTTACTTATAAAGCACTTTTCATACAAGAATGTAACACAAAGCACCTTACACCTTCAAATCCTTTCCCCACTCACCCCCTCGACCCCCACAAGTATTCACCCATACACACAAAGAGCCATTCCTCTTTACCCACCCAACCCCCTGACCCCCATAAGTATCACCCAGACACACAAAGAACTATTCCCCTTTACCCACCCCACCTCCTGACTCCCACAAGAATTCACCCATATACACAAATAACCATCCCCCTTCACCGTCCCAACCCCCTAACTCCCACAAGTATTCACCAATACACACAGAGGGCCATTCCCCTTCACCCACCCAACCCCTTGACTCCCACAAGTATGTACCCGCACACACACAACACATTTCCCTTCACCCACCCAGCCCCTGACTCCCACAAGTATGCACTTATACACACAAAGAACCATTCCCCCTCACCCACCCAACCCCCTGACCCCCACACGTATACACTTATACTTTTTCACCTAACTACAGCACAATTACACATGGATTTCTCAAATATTTCATCTTTCTAACCATTTACCCTGACCTTCACGGAAAGATCTGTAGATATTTTTAGTAAATCAGCA
>OMNZ01108840.1:7961-18997 GCA_900303255.1 Lesueurigobius sanzi | reverse complement strand
AGTGTTGTTGATCATATCTTTGTGGGTTCAAAGAAACATATGAATATACAATACTCTGTCCTCTTCGGTTCATCCTGGTTTAACTCATGCAGGTATAAATGACCAAAGAATAGATTGTGTGGTTATTTTTTAATTATACATTTGCACAGCGCCACCTTCTGTTCTGGAGTGGACATGATAATGCTATTGAATCAGAGAAAAAAACACGACCCGACCAACTCGCCTGCACTCCATAAATAAGGAGTAACATGAGCTTTTTTTGAAACGAAGAGGAGTAGCAAGTATTATATTTGTTTGCCAAACGTAGTGGAATAAGTTGTCAACAAAAATACTACTCAAGTAAAGTGCAGATCCTCAAAAACTCTACTTAAGTACAACACTTTGTTACTGTCCACCACTGCCCTCTTTATACAAGCTGGAATACGTCTCTTGCTGGTGTCTGCCCGCACACGCGCCATCAGGTAAAAAGCCTCACTAAATCACGTTTCACACTTTACTCATATGTACACCCCCCCTTTTTAACAAGCTGGAATACATCTGTTGCGGGTGTCGGCGAAGCAGTGATTCATGGGGGCTAATCAAGGCCTATTTAGCTTTCCGTCGCTGTGTGCGCGTTGTTTAAAAGTACTTTTGCTAATGGAATGGAACTGGGTCATATATTACCCTTGTCATAAAAAGCCAGTGCAGTCCAAAAGCACTTGTGATCAATATGGGGGGGATGGTCATATTTAACAGAGGAGGAGATGCGCATTACTCTGATGGAAGCACATGGCCCCCCCGGTCCCCAATAAAAAGGTTACAAACCCATTCAAGGTGAAGACGAGCGCTGTGCTTGTCCATCACGGCCGGCTTTGGTGGAGCAGACTGAGAGCATTTGGACATGGAGTTTTAAAGGCCACTGTTCGGCCATGAATAAAAATGACTTCATTGATCTCAAAGGGGATATTCTTTGTAATTGTAGTAATGCAATTCAAGAGGGAGGCTTTTTAATTTGCCTAAAAGTAAATGTGGTACAGGAAGCTACTCGTCAAACTGCTTAAATATGCCCAACAAATGGCAGATCTCATTGAACGTGGAAAATATGCAAATGGATGGAAGGCAGAAACCCCACCCAGAAGTATCATTGTGTATGTAGCCTAGCCCCCCAAACAATCTGGTCTGGCCCACTGGCAATGTCCCACGATAAGAAATAATAATGGGCCACTTACAACGCACAGCTAATGCTTCAGCGGCTACAGAGGCTAACGCTAACGTCCACTGTGATAAGATAGTTCTTGATCTCACAATGGAGAAATTCACTTGTTACAACACATCACACAGGGGGGTGCAAAAAGTCAGGGAAAAACGTACCATCAAGAAGAAGAAAGTTTGCTAAAACAGGTAATAATAGTACTAGATTAAAAAATAAAATGAAAATATAATAAATGTCTCTTAGCTTCTACCAATAGAAAAAAAACTATTTAGCCATCTCTTATGTACACTGCATAAAAAATAAGATAAATCTCTAGTCAAAAACAGGATGCGCTATATGTGATATATAAATGGGTATATGACTAGGTATGTATATATAACTAACCCAATGTGCAGGTAATATAATTGTGAATGGGGTCGTTGAGACCGAGACTGACAACAAAGGTGTTTTTCTCTAGCCTTTAGAACAAAGAGAGGTGGGACTTACAGGTAAAATCCTCCTACTGGTCTTTACAAGATCCACTGGCATCCAAGTTTGCTCAGCGCTGACGAAGCTCGTTGGATGAAGAGCAAAACTTCAAACACTTCAATTATGAAGTGAATGAAGAATCTTTGCCTACAATAATGTCTATTATAGGCAAAGATTGATCACACTAACTTAGTGTATACAGCGTGGAGGGCCATGGACGGTCAATGCAGTCAAACTTTCAACTGGATTCATTAACAGAGGTTTTGGCCACCCTTTTATTCAGGCTTGGAACTTACCTCTTATCATCTGGCTTATTTTGGCTGATGCACAAAAGTTGTACATACCCAAATGGCATTGCTTATTAAAGCCTACATGCCTGTATGTAGATTCATTTTAAAAGGTGAGGTCTTCTAGTTATAAAAATGTCAATGAAGATGGTACTGACTAATGCAATGTATCGTCAGGGCACGGTATCATGGTAAGTCAATAGGCTGCCACACCGCGCGTGGTATACTCAACAGCAACAGGTTCATTCCAGCTCTGACTAACACCAGAACAATCAGTTATTGAAGTTATAATCAGGGGAAATTATTAAACTTACTGTAAAATGTCCATCTCTGGTGATGTGGGCCAATTCAGCAAGAAGCTTGAGGGACAAAAAAAATTAGTCTGAGGGCCGCATTTGACCCCCGGGCCGCACTTTGAGCACCACTGGTATAGAGTTTGTTGTGTGTGTTTTTTTTTATTTTTCCTTTTCTCTTTGCTTTGATTAGGATGTCATTTGCATAAGTCCCAATCACAAACAGCAAAATGTCATCTGTGTCCTCATATGCTAATGTACATGATGACTGTGACCTTTTGCACAAAACATAACACATGAGAGAGGACGTAGTCATTTTATTGAAGAAAACTACAGTCCACTATATTACAATAATAATAATGCACTTTATTTCTTAGGCGCCTTTCTAGGCACTCAAGGTTGCCTCACATAAACAAGTAAATAACATTAAAAACAGTTAAATACAAAGTTAAAAACAGCATAAATATCATGCATGTGGCTATTGTTATTATGTATCTTACAGAAGAAGTCTGGGGCAGTAGTCTTTTGCTGTATGGTGACACTCTATGGCAGCCTTTTTAAACAGTTGTAGTGCTATATAATATGCAGGAGTTCTTTTCTGGTACAGCGTTAGAACCCACTATCACTGTAGAGTGACAAGCCACGACACAAACAGGAATTGAACAATGTCAACATGGTATTTACCACAAATGTATTGTTGAATAAGCATGAAATAAGCCTATGGATATGAAATCATGATCATTTAAATAGAGTACACTGCCAAAATCCATCTAGAAAGATCTCAATGCACAACAAAGCTTCTGACAATAACATGATTGTTTCTCATTTTAAGTGCAAAAGTGTATGCCATATATACGCTTAATTTGAGTACATTTTACTTGAAAGATATTATTTTGCAGGTTTTTTATAATTAAATAAAAAATAAATAATTAAAACTCACTTTAGGGTCCCGACCCACCACTTGAGAATCACTGTAATATGGAATGGATGACTCCCCCTTTTGTCAGAGAAAAAGCAGCAATTGTTATTATTTGTAGACCTGTGGTTCTCAAACATTTCACACCGTCTACCACTTCCATTTCATTACTGACTGCTGAAAAGTACAGATACAACTGGTCAAATGTCACTCCAATAGAGCCTAACGGGGCGTGCCAGAGGCTTTCTCCCCCCACACTCAAAATTTAAAAAATCGCAGCGAAATAGGTGTTGCTGGAGGCTTTGGGGTGACGTGGATATGACGTGAATATGTGAGTGTGTGAGCGGAGTCTGGGCTGGCGCAATAACAGCAAGTAATAAATATGGAAATATGGTGAGCACTCAATACAATTAATGCTAACACATGGTCTATGCTGTATTTTCCGGACTATAAGTCATTGCGGCGTATAAGTCGCACCAACCAAAAAATGCATTTTGAAGAAGAAAAAAACGTATATAAGTTGTACTGGACTATGAGTCGCATTTTTACAGAATTTTATTTTACAGAATCTGAGACCAAGAACAGACATTTCACCTTGAAAGGCAAGTTCTAATAATAATAAGAATAGAATAGAGAACGGTATACGGTATGCTAACGTAACACATTGATGGTTATTCAGCTACGCAAAGCATAAACTGAATAAGTGTCTGGTGTGTTTCCGTAACATATTAATTAATATATAAGTCGCACCTGAGTATAAGTCGCAAGACCAGCCAAACTATGAGAAAAAGTGCGACTTATCGTCCGGAAAATATGGTAATCTAACACCGACAACTAAACGTAAATCTACACTATTGAACAACTAAGTCATTGACACTAAATAGTTATCTATACAACACAAAGTTATGCTAAATATTCTAACTAAATCTGGTGCTTATAAATTGCAAACCTGAAAATCGATATAAAGATGCTCTCGCTATTCCAACTCCTCTCACTAGGGGGCGTGTGCAGCAGGATCGCTGACTAGGGAAATCTTTGCTGATGTCACAGATACGGCAGTGGATTATTGAAATTCACATGCGCTACACTTGTTTAACCTGCAGGGGGCGCCACACAGACGGTTTTAGGCACATAAGTAGTATTTTGAACAAGTTTACACTAAAATGTACAATAAAATAATGCTATTAATTCGGAGAAAAAAACACGACAACCAACTTGTCTGTAGTCTGTAAGTAATGAGTAATAAGATGATGAGCTTTTTTTTTTTTTTTTTTAAATAGAAGTATTATATTTGTTTGTTACACAACTAGTGGGTCACTTTTTAGGATCATAGTCACAGAAATGTAAGAAAAGTATCTTGCAAACTCATGAAATTTGCAAAAATGCTTAAAATTTAGATGCACAGTATTATTTCCACAAATATCTGAGTTTACAATTTACCAAAGGAGGACGAAACAGATTTCATTCCAGCACTAGGATAAAAACCAGGCATAGTGCCTTTAAGTAAATTTACTTTGTTACTGACTGTGTACTGTATCTTCCATACATAGTGCATTATCTCTGTAATATCCATTAGTTGTACCTTATTGTAGTCTTTGGGGCATTTGAGTAATTAAACTGATATCCATAAAAAAACGTCTCATCACATTCAACAATAACAATAAGGAAACTTGGACGAGATACAAAAGAATACATTATGGGCCAGACAGGTCCAAACAAAAAGTGAATCAATATATATGAGCAGGTTCGGTCAGACGATGCATTAGTGTGAAAACAAAAGGAGTCCAGACAAAAGAATTAGAATAATAATAATATGTTTACGCTGCAAGGCCATTCTGTGGTGTGCATTAGAGATTTGGTGAAGTCCAGACCAGAGTTCAAGACCAGACTGCACATCTAAATTCATTCCAGGGCCCCGACAGTCCAGGCTAGATTTCAGACCAGACTCGAGCCTTTTTCATGTGAAACGTGTTTAGAGAATTGCCCGTTTCTGAATTAGGTTACAATACAGGAGGGTAGGACGACTCCAGGCTACAGCTGCTTAGTTTTACATTAAAGCGGTGCTAACCATGTGAACGGCATGTAAAGGAAAGGAATATTTGAAGCGCACAAAAACTTACCTCACATCATAGCTTTGATGGCCAGGTAAGTTCTTGTGCTGTATATTCATTTCCTTTTCCAGCTGTAGCTTGGAGTTGTCCGACCTACCTGTATTGTAACTGACAAAAACACCCGGAAACCATGGCAACCATTAATTCAGGAACGGGCAATTAACATCCCCAAGTTGTGTAGGCCAGAGGTGAATCATGAATTGCCGACCCGAATCTTGTAGCCGACATTTGGACCCAACCGAGTAAACCGAGTTGCTGCCTGCTCTCTCTCTCTCTCTCTCTCTCTCTCTCTCTCTCTCTCTCTCTCTCTCTCTCTCTTTCTCTCACTTTTTATTTCGCTCAAAATGGCCCAGTCCAATCGAGGAGCCAAGCCTCACTACGGTGAAGGACGACTGAGAGCCCTCACAAAACCCCTGGCATCTTGGCATCTAGGACGCTCCAAGATCAATAGTATTTAGGGTTTCTGTAAGCTTCTGGTACGAAACCTTAAAAACAATTGATCCTGGAGCATCATCGAAGCCACTGTGATGGAAAGTAAAGATTTTCACTTAAAAAGTTACATCGTTATTTGAGTAATTATTATTTTTGCAAAGCTGATACATTTTACTAGATGCCCTTATCTCCTCTTTCCTATGGTTGTTATGTGGTATGTTTTTTAATTGTGATTTCTTGTAATTTGTGATGTATGTTTTGGAGCGCTACCATTGGCTGCCTTTGGCTCACGTGACTTACACGTGATGCCCATTGACCGTTTACACACAGCAGTTAATTTTCTGAGGTCGAAACACGTTGGCGTCTTAAAGAACTTTTACTTACACCAGTGCCTCGGACCTTCTTGTATGTTTTTATGATTCTTAACTATTCTCTATCGAAATGCCCCCAACCATCGTTTCCTTAGCTTCATGAAATACAAAATCCAATCTTCATACGCTTTTCTCAGCCAAATCGTTAATCGAGTCCCAAAATAATCGTTAGTTGCAGCCCTAATATCCCGATAGTGTATCCTGGTACAGTGTTCATAATATAATACATATTCCAAAGAAATGTATGAAGAAGGATCTTATTGGGAGCAGTAAATAGTGGAATAGGGAAGTTTTTATGACACTGAATATGCTCATCAAGGTAAACCTGCTATTGTGGTAGTTAGTGTGTGTTGTGATATAAACCATGGGGTCAAACATGCATATTAAACAATTTTTTTCTTTATACAGGTGCCTAGATATGATAATAATCTGCCAATGCGATATATTGAGCACAGCCCTAATGACTATTTTTACCTCAACCTGAGAAAAATAACTTAAAAAAGATGTTACTCTTACTTGAGTGAACAACGCCACCCACCTCTTATAAAAAGAAAAAGCCTCAGCATCAGAAATCACAACCTGACGATCTCTTCAAACTGGCTTATACAGACACATACTCATTGTTGTTTCAGATAATACTATGTCATTACTTTTACAAGATGGGCAAGGAGAATGATCTGTAATGTGCCATCAAACAAAATAGGCCTTCATTTCTTGGTATTATTTATCAAAGGCCTTATTTTACAGCCCTGGCTAAGTACTGCGCGTAACGGTAAAGACAGTAGCCGACTCTGTCCCACATTGTTTTCTAGCGTCAAATAACAGCCGACATTAAAGTAGATTTACTCTAAGCAGATGCGCCGTTACAGCCTCGATGCCGTCAGTGTGGCTCTGCATTACATCTATTATTAGGTCATGAGGAGTCCAATGGGCATTGTCTGCTCAGTGAGAGATATGAGAGTCAGATGATGAATAATACTTTAAAGAGTAATGCTTCCCACGCTAATATCATAAATATGTTACAATTGCTACCGACTTGTAAACTTACATTAAAGGGGCACTATGTAACTTTAAAATCCTGATGGGGAAAAAAAAGAACTAAGGCACACACTCTATTTACCTTTTCTAAAAAGCCTTTATTGTACTGGGCTAATGCATATTAAAATCTTATATTATTATCTAATATGCATTAGCCCAGTGCAATAAAGGCTTTTTAGAAAATGTAAATAGAGAATTATAGTGTGAGAAGAGTGCCTTGGTCCTTTTTTTTTTAAAAGTACATTTTAGAACTGGCATTTCAGAAATAAATACTTTGTCCACAAATGTTTTAGTTTGCAATATACTAAAACAAAACAAATTTCATTCCAAAATCAGGCAAAGTCCCTTTAAGTCTCTGTCCCTTTAAGTCTCCCAAAAAGCACCTTCCCCAAAACACTATTTTTCCTGAGCACGTTGTGTCTAGTTTCTCTCACAGTCTCTAAATCCTGATATTTGTGCATATTTGACCTTTCAGTGGCTGCACAACCATCAGGATTACATTTTTTACTTAAAAAGTTACACATTGTTAGTCAGACTATAGCATGAATTGTATAGCATAGATGAAGGTTGTGGGTGGAGCCAACAGTTGTCGTTCAAACTGCTTCTGTCGTGGTTGGTCAACCCTATGACCAATCGGAGCAACGGAGGATCTTCCTTGTTTTGCTGTCTCCACCGTCGTGCAGCCGTGTCGTCATCCTGTACCTTTAAGATGAGACACTGCAGACGAGTTTTGGCTCGTTTAATCTGTTTACATATAAACTTTCACTCGGAAACAAATAAACTGTTGAATCTTCACAATAAGGTGTTCAATTCCATCAAACGCTCTAGTCTTGGACAGTAGTATTTTTAAGATTTGTTCTGAAGGATTTTTCAATGATGAACATGATAACACTGTATTCTTTTTCTTCAATGATGCACTGAAGGTTCTACATGACCTTTCCTTATATATTGTTTTGAATTCGACCCACTCGGTGCTCAGTACAATGCTCTTATTGTAGATTACCATCTCTGACCATGGCCCGTGCTACAGTCCGGGCTCTGAAATAATCATTTAGACAGGCATGTTAAATTCGATGCATTATTGAGTGTGTGTTGGCTGTGTTTGAGAGAGCCATGGCACTGAACTGGCTGCTAAACACGTCTGACGCCTGCTTTGGCTGGCGACTCCTGCCTTTGTCTAACCGTTGGTCTCAGTCCAAAGAGAAGGGACGGAGCCGAGCGTCCTTCTCAAAAAGCATTTCATTTAATTACCCATTAGAGGCTCTTCATTCAGGATACGAGCTAGCATGCTAATGAGTGAATCCTTTATTTGATTAACTGGCTAGTCTCTCAATTAGGCCACAACCTTGGTAACTGCTGCGCCACGTATCTAGCAGAGCGCTCTTTATCACAGTGAAGCCCCAAAATGGAAAGAATTGCAGGTAAAACACTGTTAATTCGAGTAAGGACAGCTTCTATCGGTAAAGTGGGCTTTAGCATACAGTAGGCTATTTCTCTCTTATAAGACAATGGTTCGCTCTCATAGTTTAAAAACAAGGTAGACATGTTGCCATTTGTGTAATCTTCACGCGTAATGTTATACAGGGGTGCCCATACATAGCTTAGGGAGGCCTGGAGATCTACCTGAAGGGTAGTTTTTCCCTAAGATTGTTATAATTATTTATTTATTGTCATAATTATGTATTATTTTAACATTAAAACATTTTTTAAATGACCTCTTCAATAAAATAAAACTATAATGTATAATTGTTTGTGAAGGTTCTCAGTCGTACAGGAGTTGTCCATCGTAGGCAAAAATTCATCTGTTCAGTCTTCATCTGTACTCTGTAGTTGAAGTCTAGGACGTTTCAGTTCAAGGCCTTCAGTAGCTGATGACGATCTTTGGAGTAAGATTGAAATGTCCTACACTTCAACTAGTACAGATGAAGACTGAAGAATTTTTGCCTACGATATAATGTATAATACTACGGAGAGAGAATATTTTCAAATTGATAAATGTTGCCTACAAGTATGTGGGATAAAATGACACTAGTAGATTTTTATGAATTGCAGGACACAAGGCCACAAATATCATCACCTAAAAGATTGGTCATATGGTCCAAAATAATTATCTAAAAAATGTAAATAAATAGCAACTTATCATCACTTCATCTCCTGCTTTTATCTGAATCATTTTGATGAGTGTCTCCTTTGATGAAGTCCGCTCCTTTGGCTCATCTAACAACAACAAACTGATCTTTCAAGGACATAAACTCAGCGCACAGGTGAGAAACACTGCTTTACCTGTCTGCTCCTCTTCCAGTGCTCACTCTTTTCACTCCTTCATCTGGGCGCAGCGTTGTGGTCTCTCACGCAGGGCTCCCGCTCCACTGGCAGCAGCTGACCGCGGGGGTGTGTGATACAGACGTGGTCAAACTATAGGCCAGACTCGAAGGAGAAATGCTCGCAATCGACGTAATCGTCTTGTGCGATGATATAGGCATTCATATAAATTTGAGGATAAGGAGATATCGGATTAGGAATGATTGCTTTAGAGAGAAGATTCAGTGTTATATGGAAGACTGACCATGTTCACATAATATTGAAACATGGCAAGGATGCTGAGGTTAGAGCAGGGGTGAAAGGTTAGAGCAGGGGTGAAAGAAGTACTCGATATTCTTATTTAAAGGAGACATATCATGCTAAATCAACTTTTTTGAGCTTCCCACCATGTTATAGCGTTGTTCCCTCGTCAAAAACAGACCCGGGGCAGTATTTCACTTCATTCACGCGGTTTTGAATAAATCTGCAGCACTTTGTTTTCTGCTTCCTGGAACAATTACGTCCTTGTTTAAACCCCTAAACTGTCCTCCGCACTTTTAAAGCCAATAATCCAATAGTGGATCAGTTCTGAGCCGTTCTGTCTCATATCGTGGACACAGCAACTACTGGCCACATTGTTAAATCAAAGCCAAAGTTTCTTTTTACCATACTCTTGGCTGTAGGGGGCGCTCCGGGCCAAATCCTCATCAGCCCTGGCACTACTATTTATGAACATCGTGTCATCTTCACAGAGGCATTATTTGAATTTTTGAAATGAAAGATTTTAAGCCTGTTTTTAAGGTTTATAGGCATTATACGTCCACTTTAAGATGAAACATTGAAGGTTGATGGGGACAAAAATGAATTTAGAGAGATCAATTTTGCTGTATAGTCTTAACATAAATATGGGAAACAACATTTATTACACGTTTTCTGTCATTTTATGTTTTCATGTACAAATTTTAGACACATTTTATGAATTGAAAGGCCCAAAATGTACAATATTCTCCGCATAAGCTTAAATGTTCAGAGGGATTTTGGACATCTTGTTTACTTTTTGAATAATAGCTATACCTAAGTGAATACATTTTTAAAAATTCAGATTATTCAAACTATTACATATGTCGTTGTGTCCTTGGGCAAGACACTTCACCCACAGCCTGTATGAATGTAGTGAGAGAGTGATTGGTTGGTGGTGGTCGGAAGGGCCGATGGCGCAAATTGGCAGCCTCGCTTCTGTCAGTCTACCCCTGGGCAGCTGTGGCTACAATAGTAGCTTACCACCACCAAGTGTGGAGTGAAAGAATAATGCCATGTGAAGCGTTTTTGAGTGTCCAGAAAAGCGCTATATAAAACCGATGCATTATTATTATTATTATTATTATTATCATTATTAAACTATTCAAACTATTCAAAACTCAATAAATCAGGTAGCAATGTCCAATGTGCGGCTCGGGAAAACATAAAAAATAACTACTGTAAAGGGTGTTACGGACAAAAATTTCAAAATTGCCCATTGCCTGAAAAATTTGTCTGGCTTTAAGTCATGTACTTGCAAATAAAATGTTCATGAGAATTGTGTTGAATGTTGGATGTACAATGCACAACACATAGGATTGTAGAAAAT
>OMNZ01108835.1:16037-26582 GCA_900303255.1 Lesueurigobius sanzi | reverse complement strand
CCCCCCCCCCCCACAGATCAGATGTGTGTCATGCCTTCTTCCGATAGCCACTAATTGCCTGGCCTCCTGGCGAAAGAAGGCCCTCTCTCTCTCTTTCTCTTTTGCCACATGGGAGCCAGGATAAAGGATGTTCATGAATGTGGGTGGGGATTGACAGAGGCATGTTAAAAGCTGGCAGATGCTCGCCCCCTGCTGATAATATTAGCTACTGCACACGGAGCCTCAGCTGTTTGCAAGCTTGCCTGAACCACTTGATCTCCTATAATGGTTGCCCCAGCACACGTGTGCTGTGGAGAAGAAAGTAGAGCAAGGGCTTCAGCCATTTCTAAGTTCGTTGTGATCCAAGAAATAAATGAGCACATTACAGATCAAAATATACTGTTTATTTGTGAGGGGAAGACTTTTTTGGAATTCTTTATGCTACCAGATGAACAGAAAAAATGAATATTCATGAATATTTTTGAATAACTCATTATTTATATTATTATTTATCATTAATATTTACATACTTATAATAGCAATTGATGGTAGAACAAACATGCAAATTTCTTTCCCAGTCATTGTGCATACCCCTCATGACGCTTGTATGAATGTGATGAGAGTGAGTGGTTGGTGGTGGCCGGAGGGGACGATTACACAGACTGGCAGCCTCACTTCCATCAGTCTACCCCAGGGCAGCTGTGGCTATAGTAGTAGGTTACTACCACAAAGTATGGAGAGAATGAATAATGCCATGTAAAGCATATTTTGGTGTTCAGGAAAGCACTGTATTAAACCAATGCATTATTATTATTATAATATTAATAGTTATGATGTTATTGTTCATTTATTTGGTGACATACACATTGAAAAAGCCAACTCACAGACCCCAGGTGTCACTGTTCCATCTGTCACGACCTCTTGCATCACATCTGCCCCCTCTGCACACTGTGTTTTTTGTTCATTTTCATCACAACACCTGAAAGACAAGCAAATAGAACAATCATTCACAAAACATGTATGAATTCTCGGGCAATGTACTGTAGTACTAATTTACATATTTTGAATATGTAGCTATTGTAATTCATGTAACAAAGAGTGATGAGTTACAAGTCTACATTACTACAGTGTTACAGGGACACCTTTGGGGTACACGAGCACTTACCAGGGGGTACTTGCAATTGCCAGTTTCTGAAATAACTTGGCTGCCATGGTTCTGTGAGGTAATGGCAACCATGTGAATTCAGTTAATTCAGAAACTGGCAATTATATCAGATCAATAAAAGAAGGTGAAACTGTTTAAATTGAGAGCCACACCCCTTAAATCTTAATGAATAACGTGAAAGAGTTTTGAATGTGAGCTGTTTCTCAGTACTAATACAACTGAGCTTACTTTATCTATTTCTTAATAATCAGTAGCATCCTCAAGGTTGGGAGAGGATACTCTGAATATAAATGAAACACTTAAGAGATATGCAAGATTAAAAAAAGGTTGAGGACCATGGCATTATTATTCACATAGAAGCCTGCAGCATGTGGGGTGCTTCAATAGTCCATTTTTGCCTCAACATAAGCTGTGTAATAAGTTCTCAAGAGATTTCTAATCACACATTTTAGTAGATTATGTTATTCATATTCTTGTTTTGTCACTCCACACTCGACTGCAAACCGCCCCAAAGCACTGAAGGTCCTGGCTCAATGAAGCCGATACAATATCATCATGCATAAATAGCAGCGATTAGGTTTTTTAGGGTCAACATGCACAGGGAACAGGTCTGACTAACTACTAAGTGGACAAAGCTCTGGTCACAGAGAATGTACAGTAAACCATGAGGGATACAGTCGAATAATGCCTTATTCAGATCCACAAAGCACCTGTGAACTGGTCGAACAAACTCCTTTGAACCAACACTGAGCTCGTCCAGTGATCTTGAATTGCTCCCCCTGGATCCGAGGTTCAACTATCAACTGGTAGACTGTACATGGTGACAGATGGTACATGGTGGTTCCACCACCTCAGTCTGACAAACGAGCAAATACTGGAATTTGTATCTGTAAAAAGTCATAATATAAATCAAGAATACCATCCTTGCCAGTACTGAGACACAGTTGGCATTTTATGGCCTTCTTAGTGTTAAACCCCTAAAGGAAAAAAAAACTAAATCTGGCACAGAAACCTCATATGTGGCTTTGGGAAATATTTTTTTTTACTTATATCACAGAGAGACAGACAATAATAAAGAGCTGTTTGCCAGTCTCACAGCTGTGGCAGCACAGCTGGCACAAATTCATGGTGCCTTCAGCACCATATGACAGGATTACCGTTATAATTGTATTAACACCTGAAACAAAGATTTGAGATGCTGAAAAGAGCAACAATAGTAAAACACTACATTTGTTATCCGGAAAGCAAACAAGATTAATGTGCACGTGGAAAATGTGGACAGACACGTTCATAGAAAATGTGCTCGTCCTTTTGTCAGTCGCTAGTATTGTATAATGTCAGAAAATAGACAATTTGTGTTGTTTTAACAGTTCTCAGTCGTGAATGCTAAAATGATACACGGCTGGAAAGTGCTTTTTGGTTCACAAAATGTTAGGAAATGCCACAGATCAATCACTGGATGTTTCAGACCCTAGCAGTGTTGGAGTCCCCTCCTCAAATCGCTCAACTGCTGCATTGCAGATATAACACCCCTCAGACAGACACCAGCTAACCACCACTACTACATCCACACTACTATGACAATATATATGGGTATTGTATAGACGCACAATTAAAAGTGCAAATATTATTTTTAAATATGCCAATGTTTCAACAACAAATTACAGTTAAAGAATTGTTAGATATGGAAAGCAGTATATAATTATGAAGGATTTGTGTAGATGAAGTGTTACTGAAATAAACTACTCTGACTAACTGACTACTTTTATCACTAAGTTAGTCATCATCACTGTGCCTTTCATCGTTCTCCAGACGCATGATGCAACTGACTGTAATCCTTTGGGTTTTGTCCTTGCGGTTACAAGACGAATTATTATAAAAGATTATTAGTTTCACCTGTATGTGCTTCTAATGTAGTGTGTAATATGTTGTATACATATGTCATATATGGCATTCTGAGACCAACAAGGTGAAAATTGAACCCAAAAGAACACACCGTTGTTGCTGCTTGTTACCATTGCTATCACCATTGCTACTCAACTATACACAGAAGTCACTTAGTTAGGGCAGCTGGGTGGGGCCTGTTGTTTGGGGGCTCCACCCCCTCACGCCTGGCCCTATATCTGGCTTTTTAAGGCACCTCACCTAACAGGGCTCACACCATTAGTCTGCTGAAAAGATAATGATGGTAACAAGGAAGTAGCAAGCTGAATTACAGGCTGTGTTATATAATGGTTAAACAGTGATCATTAATGACTATATTAATACTCATTATAATAACAATAATAATATAATAACAACAACAAATTAATCAAATTTTATTACTAAGTACTAATTATAAATGAACAAATTAAACAGATTTGATTGATATTGGTAATTATATGAGAGCTTGTAAAAGGCTCCGCCCTAGGGAGGAGTTTTTCAGCCTTTTCGTGGGATTAATAGAAGTGTCTTAATATTGCTAGATTAAGTGTTTTAATATGGCTAGTGTATGGTTGAAATTGCCCTTGGAACAAGCCAAAAGTATCATTACATCATATTTCTTGACCATAGCTAGTGAATGCACTGTATATCTATCTACTGCTTAACTGCATACAAAGAGGGGTAGGCGCTCACAAGCATTTGCTTTTGCCTACTCCTTTTGCGCACCATATCTGCTTTGTATATATTTATTTATTCATGTTTTGCTTACCATGCTGACCTATGTCCAACTTTGTGAAATTCAGATGCTCAAATAAAAAGATGAAAAAACAACAACAAAAAAAACATAGGACAGAAGTAGTACAAAATAGATTATACGTGGATTAAACTCGGATAGAATAGCTATACTCAATTTGAAAACTTGTGTCCCCAAATTGTGGCCAAGCCTAACCTTCAGGAAAGATGCAGGGTGAATCAGCATCATTCAAAGCTGCAAGCTGCCTTCTTTCTCTCTTCCTCAGCGCCTGTGTCACATAAACACACAATCAGTAGGAGGCCCAGGGGTGACAGCCTGTTGATTCCTGTCCCCAAGCTCATTTCACTTATCTGCATCTCATACATTTCGAGGCTATGTGGGCCTACATGGGCATGTGATGGCTGGGACAATGTCAGTACAGTACTTGGTAGACAACCCTGCCCTAGCCCGAATCATAGAACAGAAATGTGTGAAGAGGATGTCTCTCGTGGGTAACTCTTGAGAGAAAATAGACTTTGGGTATACAGTACATTTACTCTAGTCAAGGGGAATGTAATGCTTTTATTAGGCTACGTCACACGCTTTGAAATAGTTTGCAGAGTCCAAACAGAACTAAAATACATTTTGCACAGGCGGTCAAATCGAAACCTTACCCTACCACTTATCCTAAAGATGGTGATGTAGTAGGGGCCCTGTTGCCTTCATGTCACATAGCTTCTTATGACGCCTACAGCATAAGGGGAGCAACGCCCCCTTCTAGGTGAAACCAGAGGCCACGTCCATTGAGATGAATCAGGAAACATCAGCTGAGATCTTCACATTAACGTCTGAAAAATAACCTTTTATGAGTTTTATATTTGTGTAATATAACAGGGATGCAAATGAAAAGATTTGTTGCTTAAGAGAATCTACAGGACATAAACACTTTTAAAACGAGCTGATCCACATTACATGTCAATAGCATGCATAACTTTTCCCTTTGTTGGTTTATGTTAATATGGCTACAGCTTTTATTCTGTCTCTTTTACAGTATTGAATGAATGCTGCCTATGTTGTGGTTTTGTTGAAAAATATTGTGAATTTGTTTCTAGGGTCAGTACTACAAGCCATTATGCATGGCACAAGCTAATGTGTGTTTTAAGACTCAGTGCCTACTCACTACTCAGTAAATTGGGCCTAATGTTGAGCACGTTTAACCGAGCTCACTATTTATACGTGTTAACTGTTAACTACGGCAGTGGTTCCCAAAGGGGGTCGCGAGGCCCTAACCAGGGGGTCCCCAGATGAATTCAAGATAAAATAGAAATAACAAAAAATAACAGTGTTTGTCAATGTAATGTTTAGTTTAGGACAGCATATATTTGTGAATTGGGCCCAAATAACAAAATAAACAAAATAAAAATGCAATAATACATAGTTTTCCTGCTGGAAATAGTTACAAGAGGAAGTTTCTTTTTACAGTGGGGGTCCCGAGTCGTTCAAATGTTCATTTTGGGGGTCACAGCCAAAAAAGTTTGGGAACCCCTGAACTACGGTACTTGAAAGATGAGGAAGAGTCTGCTCCTCTCGGGGTGAGCGGCTCCACACAGTGGCCGTGTATCATAGTGACTTAATTTGATAAAAATCCAAGGTTGTAGCAGTTTGCATGCTTTTTTTTTTTAATGTTATATTTTAAAGACATATGATACACATGAGACGTCTGTATAAGTAACAACAACATTGCCAGGGGGAGATAATAAAATAAAACAAAAAAGTTTGCATGCTTCTTATGTTTCACCCTGCTAACCTCCCGCTAACATTAACTTTTCTGTCTGTGAATTCTCTACAGCAAAAAATCTCTCCATTTGCTTCTCTTTCCCTTTTATATTAGACAAATATATCGAAACTGAAACTCACGAAATGTTATTTGTCAAAAGTTGGTGAGCCGATGTTTCCCCTTCATGTCAGCAGCCCGAGGGGGCGTTAACCTTTTAAGACCGGAAGTATGTTTCGCGCCAAAATACGCAAATAAACCACGCTGGTTGCATGCATAGTGTTAACCATGTCTCCATTACCGCAGGGTGAACGTGAAACCATAAAGACCGTAAAGACCATCAAGTTTTTCAGAGTGTTTCCCCGGACGGACAGTCCAGTGCATGTGTTGCAGCCTATGGACAGCGTTGCAGGTAATCACAAGATTGTTTAATCTTTTCAGAACTCAAAGATGAAAAAGTCAACCTTTACTAAAGTGTGACTCATATCACAATTTATTTCTAGTAAAATGTTTGTCATAAATCAAACAAAAACACCCCCCTGCGTGTACTGAGAAGCGCATACTTCTCAGTACACGCAGGGGGGTGAACTTCACTTCTCAGTTTTGGTTCAAGACTATAATCTATAAATCTATAGAAGGACATTATATTGAACATCTGGGTGTGCTGTTAACCTACACGTTGGCCCCCTGCATCATGGTATGTCATATCATGAATTTGTAAATGGTGATCTAGCCAAAAAATAAATAAATTGTAATGTAGTGCTGAATTTCATGCGTTCTATTTTATTTTGCTTCTACTCATTCACCGGTGGTCATGCCTGATGCCTTGACATTGAGTAAAAGACTGCAGCTGATTATCATTTAAAATGTGCTTTGAGCCATACACTGCCTCTCTACAGCATGGTATTAGCAGCATGGCTGTGTCAGCAGAGCACTTCCTGTTTACTGTTTAGTCCCACTGCAGGCTGCAGACACCTGATAACAACATCACAAAGCATTCTGGGAGATAAAAGCAGTGCAAAATGCACAAGGGCCCCAGTAGCGCCTGGCAGTGCTTGATGTGGCATCCATTAATATTGCTATTTGGAATCGTATTCCCCAAAACACATGCAGACAAGAGATTGAGAAGCTGTGTGAAAACAACATGCAACAGTTACTAGTTTGGAAAAGGTGTGATTTATTTTAGTGGCTGAGTAACATTGACACTGTGAAAGTCAGTGCATCACTGATCTGATACTGGTATCCGATATTGGAGCCGATACCGGAAAAAATACAATATCGACTATTGATTCCAAATATTTGATACTGAACCGATACTTTCACCATCTTAATCTAAGTGAATATGGACATGCAAACTCTAAACCTGTAGAATTCAGTCACTTTTTCACTCACTGTGAAGATAAGAGATAAGATAAGATACATTGTTCTGTATTGATGTCACAATGGAGAAATTTACTTGTTACAACAACTATTTACGATGGGATCACACGGGGGTGCAAAAAGAGTAAGAATAGCATCTCCCACGAGTTACGCAGAGTTCTTTACACACTGTAGTCTCGCTCAGAGTTTAGCTACACACAGCGAAAGTTTTAGAGAAGGAAGATCCGACTGAGGCACTTTAAGACTTTTAATTTCAACTCACTTGGCTTTTACAGCAAAGACTGAGGCCTAGATTATGAAGAGCCACGGGCCGTTGTTTACTTAGCATTTGCTCTTCTCTTTAGCCGTGAGCTGTGATCTGCCTCTCTGCTAGCTCCTCTGGCTCCTCTCTCGGCTTCACTTTCACGTTTTTATAACATCCAACCCAGCGACATGGACTTAGCATTTATCACAGGAATAACAACGGCGGGTAGAAACAAAACCGACACTCGTGTTAACCTGATGTCATGGTAGTAATGACGCGAAGGGGTAGAAAAGAGTACACGAGTGCGCACTGCGCCCTGTTTGTCCTAAAATCATGGCTAAATCACACAAAGCCATCCCTGCGATCGTATTATTTCAACAGGGAAAAACGTTTCTGTGCAGGAATTAAACTGTTATTATTAAATAAAAAGAATCTTGGAAAACATCCCCAGTTTAATCGATCTCCCTATTTGTTTGGATAAGGGGAGCTCAGCTGCTTAAAGTAACACAATCACCACAACACTCAAGTCACATGAAAGCATAAAAGAGCCTAGAACTGGAGAGCTCACTGTTCTGACATTTAGATAATTGTATTATTTCATAAAAATGTTCTTATTGAAGTGCATTCATTTACATCTACATATATATAATTATTTTATTTACTGATTTATTACTACAAAATTAATTTAGAAAAATCTCAATAATCGTCTAATAGTTCAGAATCGGGATATATCGGGATCGTATCGTATCATGACCTATGAATCGTGATACGAATCGTATCGCCAGATACAAGGAAATACACACCCCTACAAACAGGTAATAATAATACTACAGTAAAATAAAATAAAGAATACCGTTTCTTTACATAAAAAAAACAAATATATCATCGACAAACTTACTTTTGCCAAATTCTCACAGTATCGGCTATCAGCATCGGGTATCTGTAGATACCCAAATCCCAAGCATTATCGGAAGCAAAAAATCTGGATCAGTGCATCTCGACACATGAAGAAGGGCCCCTGGGAATCAAACCCAGGACCTCCTTGCTGTGAAGTGAGTGCTAACAACAACGCCACTGAACCATCAATCAGCATTTTTAGCTTATTTTATTCTAGCCTGGCCAGCCAGATGCTCCTACTTTCTGTTCAAAAGGAGGAGCGTCTGGGGGTCTGCCCGATACACAGGTCACGATACATACCTCGATACACAGGTCATGATACGATACAGACCTTGATACACAGGTCACGATACGATACATACCTCAATACACAGGTCATGGTACGATACATACCTCGATACACAGGTCATGGTACGATACATACCTCGATACAGAGCCCTCTCAATACAATTTGACACTGTTCGATACGATTCAATAACAAAACATGGGCCTAATGCTCATTAGTTAATCGTGAGTTCACATGTCCACTTATTCAACAAACTGAACTCAGTGTATAATTTATTGAAGAATAAAGAACATAAAGCACATTTTGGTTAAATGCTTGCAACATAAAGTGTTCAGAGTAATTAGATGGACACAGTAGGACACTGCACGATTATATCGCTGACGACGGGCGACATATCTCCGCAAGTAAATGAAGTAAAGTAAATTGAAGGGTCAGGACGGCATTTGGCCCCTGGGCCTTAGTTTGCCCACCCCTGCTGTAGACAAATTGAATGGTAATCCTGGTGATTAATGTGCCAGTGGTGTTTACTAGTGGCTTTGTTGCTCATAGTATTTGTTCCAGTACATGTCTCCTCCAGCTAACTCACAAATGCATGGATACATATAGTATGCATTGGACATTACTTCAAGTTGAAATAGCCCTGGGCAAAGAGACAATACAGCACTTGCACTGCTTATTTACAGAACAATTCTTGGCCACAGGCTTTTACTGCAGTCATAATTACCCACACAAATAAGCTGACTTTTGAAAAGCTGACTGCTCTGATGCTGAGTGGTCCTGTTATCGGGGCATATGGGAAGGATAACTTATGGTATGCCTATTGCCTACCTTCCCCTTTGAATTAGTATTTCTGTATTCTTTTGTTCAAACCTTAACAATATCTTTACTTTTGGCCTTTCAATTTTCCTAACGATATTTTCTCTTTCCTCAGGTTTTTCCTTTCTGTGGTCACCGTCATAAAGAACCTGCCTCTAGCAATGCAGAGTTAACCCTAATTTAAACAAGATGCCCTCCCAAACACACCTTACACTATCAAAAGGTATTTTGTCTTGTGACCCCCTCTGGCTGCATTTTCAATTATTACAATAGTGTAATGACATAATTAACATGGAATGGAAATAAAATCTTAGTTGAGATTGTGAAGGTATTTTAACATAGAGTTTCTTTGTTGTGATTATCTGCCTTCTGCATGTTTAAAAAAAAAAAAATTTTTATCATGTAGTGTCTGTTTTATTTTTATAACTATGACTCTAGGTAATTTATCCACCAACTCAACTCACACTGTAGCCATGATGTTTTCTTCCAGTTTCAATTATAATGAAAAGGTCGAAGAAGGGATTAGCAGTAAAACTCATTGTGGGGAGCAGGAAGCCCAACATTGTATTAAGCAGAAGATGGATGTGGGGCAAACAACAGTGGGAAGACTGAAACAGATGGCTCTGCTTTGGACCTTATCCACGAGCAACTCTCATAGACAGAGGGACCTTCATAACCCTGCCATTAACATCAGAGGGAGTATTATAGGTGACTGCTATAGATCTGCGTGACTCTTTTACCATTCTGTGCATATTTAAAGTGACCAGTTTCCAAATATCTGTCATTTCACTAAAAGGGCATCTCCTGACATTTAAGCTGTCAAACGACATCTTTGCCATTTTGCTTGACCAAGAATTTAAGCATATACGAATTTAAGCATACAGACGCTTTAAAAGGTATTTTTATTGTGTCGACTACATGCAATAGTGTTAATTATCAATCAATCAATCAATTGTCGGTAAGTACAAAATCAAATCAATTTCAGACATCAAGAATGATCAAAATAAGTCACACACAAATGAATGTCAATGTCACAACCAGATGTAATGTCCCGTAAATAAGTAAATCGGACATAACAAGCTTAGAGTATCCCACACCCTTGGGCGACGGTGGCGCAAGTAGTAGAGCGGGTCGTCTTGTAATCGGAGGGTTAGCGGTTCGATCCCACACTGTCGTTGTGTCCTTGGGCAAGACACTTCACCCACCTTGCCTCCAGTGTCTGTGTACACTGGTGTGTGAATGGGTGAGTGGTTCCTTGATGTAAAGCGCTTTGAGTGCCTAAAGCAGGTAGAAAAGCACTATATAAATGTGACCATTTACCAAAAGTATTGTCTCACATGCCTTGGCT